>PVIH01007882.1:0-96369 GCA_004025045.1 Sigmodon hispidus
CCTGACTTCAAGCTATACTATAGAGCTACAGTAATAAAAACAGCCTGGTACTGGCATAAAAACAGACTTGTGGACCAATGGAATAGAATTGAGGATCCAGACATTAACCCAAAAACCTATGAACACCTGATTTTTGACAAAGAGTCCCAAAACATTCAATGGAAAAAAGATAGTATATTTAACAAATGGTGTTGGCATAGTTGGATGGAAGTGTGTAGAAAAATGCAAATAGATGTGAGCCTGTCACCCTGCACAAAACTCAAATCCAAGTGGATCAAAGACCTCAACATAAACCCAACCACTTTGAACTTGATAGAAAAGAAAGTGGGAAATACACTTCTACAAATTGGCGCAGGCGACCACTTCCTAAATATAACACCAGTGGCACAGACACTAAGACCAACAATCAATAAGTGGGATCTCCTGAAGCTGGGAAGCTTCTGCAAAGCCAAGGACACTATCAATAGGTCAAAATGACAGCCTACAGAATGGAAAAAGATTTTCACCAACCCTACAAGTGATAGAGGACTGATCTCTAAGATATATAAAGAGCTCAAGAATTTAGAGCCCAAAACCTGGAATAACCCTATCAAAAATTGGGGTACAGATCTAAAAAGGGAATTCTCAGCAGAGGAACTACGAATGGCTGAAAGACACCTGAAAAAATGCTCATCATCTTTAGCCATCAGAGAAATGCAAATCAAAACAACTTTGAGATACCACCTAACACCTGTTAGATTGGCTAAGATGTAAGGCACAGATGACGGCCTATGTTGGAGAGGATGCGCATCAAGGGGAACACTCCTCCATTGTTGGTGGGAGTGTAAGCTTGTTCAGCCACTTTGGAATGCAGTATGGCGGTTTCTCAGAAAATTGAGAATCAATCTCCCCAAGGACCCAGCAATACCACTCCTGGGTGTATACCCTAAAGATGCACAGTCACACTCCAAAGGCTCAACTATGTTCATAGCAGCATTATTTGTAATAGCAAGAACCTGGAAACAACCTAGATGTCCCTCAACTGAAGAATGGATTAACAAACTGTGGTACATCTACACAATGGAATACTACTCAACAGTAAGAAAAAATGATATCCTAAAGTTCACAGGCAAATGGATGGATTTGGAGAATATCCTCCTGAGTGAGCTATCACAAACTCAGAGAGATAAGCAGGGGATGTACTCACTCACTAGTGGTCTCTAAACAAACAAACAAGAAAAAAAGCCAAACATGCCCAAGCTGCAAACCACAACCACCGAATAGCTTGGGATCAGAAACACCCTGGACTGACCCTTCAAACCCCAGTCCAACTATAGGAACACCTGACTCACTCTTGGGGGGGGGGAAGAACTGGATTTGGCCAGAAGTGGAGACTGATCTAAGCATTATTGGGTCAGTGGGACCATAGGACTGTCTGCTCCCTGCCCAGGGAGGGGATGGGGAGTTGCAGGGAAGAAAAATGACCAGATGTGGTGGGAGGGGGGAAGGGACCTTGAATAAGGATATACAGGGATGGAAAAAAAAATTTCAGAGGGAAAGCTGAACACAAAGTAAATATACGTGTAGCAATCTTATTTGCATTACCAACGTTGATAAGCCATGCTTATGATTCTTATCCTCTTTATAGTTATTGTTAACTTTTCCGCATTTTAAATTCATTTTACTGTTTTTTTGATAAATACAAAATAAAGAAGGAAAAAAAAAGAAAAATATATACTCTTTTTATGGTTGGAGTACCCTTATATGTACTTGGTATTTCTCTCTTGCAGTCTCATGTTTTAGTTATATGTCATGGAAATTTTTTTTTTTTCTGATCATGACCTACATCTCTGTTTTCTGATCTTAATTTTTAATTCCATAGATTGTGTTTTCTTCTGCTATGATTTTATTAAGCATGTTTTCTGTGCCTTTACTTAAATCTTTCTTCTTCTATATTCATGATTTCTAAATATGATCTTATGATGACATCCCATGAGTCTTGTATGTTCTAGATATGATTTCTTATTATTTTGTCTATATTACTGTCTAAATTTCTAATTTGTGTGTGTATGTGAGTGTCTTCAAGCTTTGATACTTTGTTTTTTATTTGATCCATTTTATTGCTGAAGTTTCACAGAAGGTTTTAATGGAGATTTTCATTTCTAAAATTTCTATTTGACTGTTTTCAGCATTTTTCATCTCTTTTATGAATTACCTTTCAATATTCGGTATTGACATCTTTATTTTATTCAAATGTTTATATTCTCTTTGGAATAATTCAGGAGCTTGTAGTTTCATTAAAAAATTACATGTAGTTTACTTTCACTTCCATCTATTACTATGGAACTAGTAGTAGTTGAAAGACATGTTGCCTTGCTTTTCATATTTCTGACTTGGGACTTATTTATGCCTTTAGAATGAAGTGTTGGTTGGATTTCTTTTTAAATCAGTGGTGTTCTTTCAGTTGAAGCCTTTGCAATATTTGAGTCAGATGAGGTTGAAGCATTGTTTCTCCCAACTTAGTTGAGGTGTAGCTCAGTAAATAAACTCTAAGCCTACAAGTTCAAGACACCTGGCTCTATTTCTAGCACTACTACAAAATCAGAATACTAACTGAGAAAGCAATCATAACAAGTGGATTCTCAGATCAAGAAAATATAGATGTAGTCAATTTCTTCTTCAACTTTAATACTTTTCAAATAATAAAGAAACAAGGATATATAGTGTGCAATAAGATATTAGTTACCAAAGGTAGTAATAGAATAAAACAAAATAATAAGACTAATGGTTAGTAATAAGAATAGTAAATTAAAAAGTAGAAGAGGAAAAAGTGAATTGAAGAAAGGAACAATAAAGATGAAGGAGGAATTAAGTCACTAGTAGCTAAATGTAGACTGCAACCAGACAATCTAAAACTACCCCCAGCACTCCAGAGGCTGAGGTAGGCAGACTCCACCCCCAACTTCAGCCCAAGGCCATACACTGTTCTTTGGGAAAAGTCTTTAAAAGAAAAAGAGAAAGAAGAGAAAATAACAGGGCAAGACAAAGTACATAACATAGCCACTCTCCAACTATCTAGTTTAATCCTTAGAGATTCTAGTAGCCAACACTTAAGGGGACAACTGCCACCTTCTTGCTACTCTTTTTTTTGCCTTCTGAAGTAAAACTATTTTAGAAGTTTCCACAAGTACTCCAGGAAAAATTACCCCAGTTTAGTAACCATTTAGAAATAATCAGCAGGGGGCTGGAGAGATGGCTCAGCGGTTAAGAGCACCACCTGCTCTTCCAGAGGACCCGGGTTCGATTCCCAGCACCCACATGGCAGCTAACAACTGTCTGTAGTTTCAGTTCCAGGCAAACACCAAGGCAAATAAATAAATAAATAAAGTTTAAAAAAAATAATCAGCAACAAACCAGTATTTATATAAAACTTCAACAATTAGAAGTATTACTCTGATCACTAATATATTCCATTTCTACGTCTAAAATAAGACATTTATTGCACAAATTTTATTATAAACATGGGCTCTTCATAAAAACAAAACTATAATCATTCTTGCTTCCCCACAGAATTTTATGAAATGACAAAAATAAGTCAGATAAATTTTTTTTTTTGCAAAAGATTATCCTTTAGGGCCTGTGCAGTACACTAAATAAGAGCTAAGATCAAGAGTACCTTCATTTTTAAAGATCTTTGTATTTATATATCTTATTGAGGTATGGTACTATTTCACTAATTACTCAAAGTATAAGATTATAAATATCCACAACCTAGATGCCCCTCAACTGAAGAATGGATTAACAAACTGTGGTACAGCTACACAATGGAGTACTACTCAGCAGTAAGAAAAAAAATGATATCCTAAAATTTGCAGGCAAATGGATGGATTTGGAGAATATCCTCCTGATCGAGGTATCACAAACCCAGAAAGATAAGCAGGGGATGTACTCACTCATTAGTGGACTCTAAACAACAACAACAGAAAAAAGTAAAGCATGTCCAAGCTGCAAACCACAACCACTGAACAGCTTGGGATCTGAAACACTTTAGACTGATTCCTTGGATCCCACTCCACCTAGAGGAACACCTGACTCAGTCTTGAGGTTGGGGGGAGAAAACTGGATTTGCCAGGAGTGGAGGCTGAACTAAGTAATATTGGGACCTTGGGATCTTGGGATCGCCTGCCCATGGAGGGGATGGGGAGATGCAGAGAAGAAAGTGACCTGATGTGGTGGGAGGAGGAAGAGACCTTGAATAAGGATATACAAGGATAGAAAATGTGACTTCTTTATTCATAATAAAAAAAGAAAAGAAAAAAAAAGATTATAACTATCCTTGAGGTGTGTGTTGTAAATATGTAGTCAGAACAACATGATAAAACTAATATCACAAAGACTAACTCAAAAGATAACTTATAGTATATATAAATTATTATTTTGAGATTCATTATTCCCTAAAATTAATAACATTATTAATAAAGAAGAAATATTTATATATTTGCATAAGATTAAAAATATTAAGTACAACAAGCCTCTGCTCTTTAGTATTTAAGTTATATATTATACATTAAAATTGTGGAAATAGGTTAAAGTACTTATATTTATTCAAAATTATCTGCAAGACTTTCTGGTCGTAAATACTATCTGGATGGGAAAAAGTAATTGAGGCATAATTTCTAACTCTTAGCAGCTTTCATTTAATTGGTAGAAGGTTGACTAGATAAGATGAAGTTAAAAATTTTGAAATAGAGCAAGAAAAACATGCATGGAAAAAATTTACTAAACTTTTGGAGGTTTTTTTCTGACAGGAGAAATCAAATGTTAAGTAGAAAAAAGTCACTCTTAGGGAATGGCTTTCATTATTTCACTCTATCATGTTTGAGCCAACTGCTTTACTGGGACTTTAATTTACATTTTTCTACTTTGTTAGATAAAACTATGAAAAATATGCTTTCCTTTCTTACTAATCGTAACACAGCTAGACTACATGCATAGTTCTGAATGTCTTGACTTCTGTGTTATCAAAGGAGAAAGTTCCCAAGTTCTGAAAATTCAATCTCTCTCTCTCTCTCTCTTTCTCTCTCTCTCTCTCTCTCTCTGAATAAAATTAAGAACTCAGAAGCATGTAAGTGAACAGCTTATTGAAAGACAAGTTACATGGAGAGTTTTCTGACCAAAAGCCAGCAACAGAGGTTAATGAAATTTCCCCATTCTTCTGAAAACCCTTGGCAGGAGACAGAGCCATTGAATGAGTGATAAAGAAACTCAATGATGTTTAATATGATGAAATGACTTCTGAGTTTAAGCTTAGGTGTACTAAAAAGAAACTAATGCTCACAAAAAGACTCATATATATGTGATTGTAAGTTTCATGTTCTGGGCTACAGAAAAATTTATCATTTACTAAACTGAGAAAACTTAGAACAGGTAAGGCATGGGAGCTATGTGTTTAGTTTAGGACATGTAAATATGTATTGCTCATCTTATAATTTAGTGAAAATATTGAAAGTATTCTGGCATAGATGAGAAAGATTAAGATATATAATTGGAATCATTAGTATTTGTGATGTATTTTTGATCACAATATTGTCTGAAGTAACAAATCAGTTCATGTATAGACAATAAAAGTCTGAGGATTAAGTCTTGAGGAAATCCTTTCTTAAAGTATAATGGGAGAAAAATCTAACCAAGAATTAGGAGCTAGAAACACATAATACCAGAAACATATGATCGAATATCTACACCACTATGGTACCACAAGTTAAATGCAAATGGAACTAAGTAACTATGGTCGAAAGTTTCTAAGTATGTCTTTCATTCTGTTAAGTTGACTATCTCATATATTTTGTCATAGTAACAGAGAGCTGACAAACAAAAGACAGTGGTAATCGATTTTCCTCTTTGTGTGGATATCCTAGGGGAAAAAAACAGTCAAAACATCCTTATAAATTGGATTGTGACAAGTCTCTTGGTAAACAAACTAATATTTGCTACAGGAAAACCTTTGCCTATGTGTCTCTTTCAACATATATTTAGTTGGTTTAAGATTATTTATGATAAAAATAAAAAGTTACTTTTGAGACATTGGTCTTCAAAAATTAGTACACAAGCTCTGTAATTCTTTGAATATAAAAATGAACTTAAAAGGAGGGATATTCCTCAGTGAGTAAAATCCTAAATCTGATAATCTGCATTCAGTCTACAGAACCCATATAAAAAGACAGATGTAATATTCATCTGTAATCCCAGCATTCCTTTGTGTAGATGAAAGGCAGAGACAGAAAAACTGACTAGAAGCTCTACTCTGATCTCCATATTTGCATGGCATACATGTATACTAACCCAGACACACACACACACACACGCACACGCACACACATACACACACACATTAAAATAAAATAATAGACATGTTTTGAGTAAAATATCCCTTTGATGCTTAGATTACTGTCTTTATGAAGAATAACGATTAAACTGACTCTTTACTTCATTTTAATTGGTTATAATAAATTAAAACTTTTAGAATTTCATGAGTCATTGAGTAATAGGCAACAATAGATCATTCTTCTAATTAAGAAAATAGCAGAGGGACATTTGATTCCCATTAACTCTCTTTTTAATCACTCTTCAAGCTACCACATAATTTAAGTTGTTACTGAAAATACACAACATACTTCCAGGACCTAATGAGGTGGCTTCCTCTGATTGTCTCATGTGTACATAATACCATGAAGACTATAGAAAGTAAAAAAAAATGCCAAGAAAGCCTAATGCTAACTTACATGTTGATAAATAGTGCCTTCTATCAACCTCCATGTCAGATTTCAGGCATAGTTCATGTATTCATGGTATAAAATTGTGGTAAATTCATTTTTACCACAGCAGTGTGTAAATTTCCTGGCATGCTGCCATGTTCTAATAAGTGAGTCCCTTGGCCTGAATAACCCTCAAGAGCAATTTAGTGCACTATATTGACACTATCAAGATAATTACATCCTTAGAAGAATAGTTAAGGTCAAGAAGAGTTAAGGATTCAAATAACCAGCTAGGCATCTCAATCTGAGAAATTCCTGAAACAACTTAAGCTATACTTCAAATGGTGAGAAATGAATTATTGCCTCCCAGAGACCTTCGAGCAAATATAATGCTCAGAGCTAACAGTGCTATTTGATTTTTGGTGATATTATTATTACTTCTAAAATAACAGTGTTGTTCTTTACAATGAGGTCATTTTTTAAATGTTATTTTAAGTCCTTGGGAGATAAAAGCATTGAAAGATTTACAAGGATGTTGGTATACAAAGCCCCAATATGATTTCATTATCAGTTGCTCATGTGGCACTAGAATACTTGTCCCAAGAGCAAATGCAGATTAGAAGGCTAAAGGGAGAAATAGAGTGAGGCTTACCCCACTAAGCTCTCATAGGTTTGGGATTTGAAAACTAACTAAATACTAGACAGTTGCTCTTTACAGTACACTGAAAAATAACTGATTGTATGTTGCAGGGAGTAGGTAAAATTGTCTCTATCATCACATCAAATGATTTTGAAAAATATGTCAGTCTAACCTTGAATAATGTCAGAGGCATTAAGAAGGGGCAGCATAGCAAAGACTTCTGACAAAGAGCAATGTTACATAGATAGAAAGGTGAAGCACTGGGGGTGAGAGTGCTTCTGCCTACAAAAGTTGAGCATATCATAGCTCGTCCTATGACCCAATGAACACTTCAGAAGAGAAGGCAGAAAAATAGTAAGAACCAGGATACTAAGCAGACGGCTACAAAACAGTTTTACCTAGAAATAGCTACATTAACAAGACCAGAACAATGCAATATCAACAGACACGCTAATGTGGAACACAGAAAATTTTGCAGAGCACCATCCTAGATAAAAATATATTGGCAACTAATGACTACTAGGAGAATGAGAACTAACCTCTCCAGGCATAATACCCTTTACTAGTAATCCAATAATAAGTGGTTAACACTGAATCTATATACACACAAACAACAAAAATGGATGCAGCGAGTTATATTTACACATTGTGTATATACATATGCACATATAATATATAACAATAATCAAAGAAAAAGAGGCTATGAATTTATGAGTCAGCAGAATGGGAGGGGCTGGAGGAAGGGAAAAGAAAAAAAATGATATAATTCTATTTTAACTAAAAAAAGAAATAAAAAATAGAAAATAATAAATAGAAATTATAGTGAAAACAGTTTTAAATTGTCTTGGTGAAATCTCTAAGCCTCCCTTCCCCACAGGCTCTGTGATTCTTTCCTGACTGAGGCAAAGCACATGCCAAGAACACTAATGAGAGATCCGGCTGGAGTCTAAAAATTCAAAACTGTATGTCTTAGCAGAAAAAAAAAAAGCCATCAGGAGGGACTAGGAGATAGTTCAGGCTTTACTATATAAGTATAAAGACTTGAACTTGGATCCCAGCACCCATATAAAAGCCAGGTGCAGCAGTGATGTTTGTAACCCCAAGTGCCAGATAGGCAATGACAGGTAGATTTCAGGGGTGAGAAGACTCAATGGCCAGCCAGCTTAGACAAAAACAGCAAACTTCAGGTTCAGTGGGAGCCCTGGTCTCTATGGACTGCTGGTCTCCACTTGAATAAGCACTGGCACATATACATGTTGCTGGGACTTTTTGTTTGTTTGTTTTAACTCTTTACTCTTGGGAGGGGGCTGGAATAATCCAGCTGCCACCCAGCTCTGGAATAATCACATAGAGTTTATTTTTACTTAGGAATGCCTGGCCTTGGTTTGTTTCTAGCCAGCTTTTCTTTTTTTTTAATTTCTTTTTTTAAATATTTATTTTTATTTTATGTGAATTGGTGTTTTGCCTGCATATATAACTGTGTAAGGGTGTCAGATCTTGGAACTACAGACAGCTGTGGATGCTGAGAATCAAACTCAGGTCCTCCAGAAGAACAGTCAGTGCTCTTAACTGCTGAGCCATCTCTCCAGCCTCAGCCATCTTTTCTTAACTTAAATTATCCTATCTACCTTATGCCTCTGGGATTTTACCTTTCTCTATTCTATATCTCCGTCTTTCCTTCTTACTCTGTGGCTTGCTGTGGAGCTGGATGGCTGGCCCCTGGTGTCCTCTTTCCTCCTTTTCTCATTCCTCAATCCTTTCTCCCCAGAAATCTTCCTTCTATTTATTCTCTCTGCCTGCCAGCCTCACCTATTCTTTCTCTTGCCTAGTTGTTAGCTGTAAAGCTCTTTATTAGACCAATTGGGTGTTTTTGACAGGCAAATAACACAGCTCCACAGAATTAAACACATGCAACATAAAAAAGAATGCAATACATCTTTGTATCCTTAAATGTTCCACAGCATAAACAAATGTAACACGGTTTAAAATAATACTCTACAACATGCACATGAGCACACATAAACACACACAACCACACACAATCACATACACACACACACACACACACACACACACACACACACAAAGTGTGCATACGTACCCAAAACTTTGGGGGGAAAAGAGAAGGGCAAAGTCTAAAAATTTGGCAGTTAAGAGCTGTTAAGTTATCAGTGAGATAAAAGTTGGGCTCTTGGTCTCAGAGGAGATGCTATGTACTTACACTCTGTAGGCTGCTGACAATGGCAAATATGCTCTAGATGACTAAATAACAGAAAACAACCCTTGTGGCACTCAATTAAACAAATCTCTGTGGGAATTAAAGATGAAGGTGGGTCACATGAACTTCAGTGACTACCTCTATAATAGGGAATAAAGCATATGGGAGAAAGCACTTCAACTGCTAGGAACACTACTGTTATTCAGAAAATCAACTGCAGTGTGTGAAACATTAACCTCTCTTCAAACCATATGGAGTAATACTGAAGAGAGAAAACTTAGATCAAGAAACCCCCTTTTTGCATTTTAGTAGCTATTTTATAAAAAGGTAAAATAAAGTTTAGTTTCACATATCTGGTGAAGAGGAGACTGCCCAGTTCTGAGAGAAGAATAGCTTTCTACCTGCCCAGCTAGAAGATTAGCCAAGACATCTGCCCAGTTCTGGGAGAGGAACAGATTCTTGTTTGCCCAGTTCTGGGAAAATCTAGCCACCCCAGTAGGGTCCATGTGGGGTCTATCTAGATGGGACTCAAAAATACTCTGGGGCAGAAAGACCCTAAGCACAAGCCAATCAATAGCACATCAGCATCCTGTCTCCCAGCAACCAACTTTGTTGTAACTTTTGCCTATAAAAGATCCCTTGTAACCAAAGACAGCAGCTACTCCTTGCTCTGTTACCACAGAAGCTTGAAGTGTGCTCCCTTCCTTGACTTGTATTATGTTGCCAATAAACCTTGCTGTTGCATTCTGGATATCTCTGGCTTCAATGGTCTCTCTGTGGATCTAGCTCTAGGCATAACAATTATGTTGTGTACATTTATTTTAAACAGAAAAGAAAAGAAAAACTTATATAAACAACAATTTCCTAAGATTTGACTCTCTTACAGATATGATACTTAGGAATTTGAGGAGACAGAAGAAATATAAGTTAGTTTTAGAAAAAATATGAACTCAGCGTCCATCAGTATATATTATACATATATAATAATAATAAAATGTACAGCTGTAGATAAAATAGGACAGAGAATAACTGAGTTATTAATAGTAAAAGAATATCAAGTGGCCTCTTTAAAGTAATGTGAGCATTAAGTCGCTTTTATAAGAATTTTTAGTCTATGACAAGTTAGTCTAAATTCCGATAATGATGACTGTTAATGAGCTTATCCTTTAAGATAACACCATAGAAACAATTTTAAAAAATAATGAGAAGTACCACTTAACAAGTCTAAGGCCAAGAATTAGTGACTGTGATCAGAAAGTTGGCTGGGGAGAATAATTACAGCTGTTGATCTGTGATGTTTCTACTGACTAGGGAACACAGGTAGCACACAAGCATTTTTTTATTTTGTATTTATCAAGAAAAACAGTGAAATGAATTTAAAATGCTGATAAGTTAACAATAACTATAAAGAAAATAAAAATCATAAGCATGACTTATCAAGGGTGATAATGCAAATAAGTTTGCTACACATAAAATTACTTTGTGTCCAGCTTTCCCTCTGAATTTTTTTTTTCTATCCCTGTATATCCTTATTCAAGGTCCCTTCCCTCCCACCACATCAGGTCACTTTTTCTTCTCCACAACTCCCCATCCCCTCCATGGGCAGGGAGCAGCCAGTCCCATGGTCCCACTGACCCAATATTGCTTAGTTCAGTCGCCACTCCTGGCAAATTCAGTTTTGTCCCCTCTCCCTCAAGAGTGAGTTAGGTATTCCTATACTTGGAGTGGGATCCGAAGAGTCAGTCCAGGGTGTTTCTGATCTCAAGCTGTTCAGTGTTTGTGGTTTGCAGCTTGGGCATGCTTGGCTTTTTTCTTGTTTGTTTGTTTAGAGACCACTAATGAGTGAGTATATCCCCTGCGTATCTTTCTGGTTTTTGTGATACCTCGCTCAGGAGGATATTCTCCAAATCCATCCATTTGCCTGCAAATTTTAGGATATCATTTTTTTCTTACTGCTGAGTAGTATTCCATTGTGTAGATGTACCACAGTTTGTTAATTCATTCTTCAGTTGAGGGACATCTAGGTTGTTTCCAGATTCTTGCTATTACAAATAATGCTGCTATGAACATACTTGAGCTAATACCTTTGTAGTGTGAATGTGCCTCTTTAGGGTATACACCCAGAAGTGGTATTGCTGGGTCCTTGGGGAGATTGATTCTCAATTTTCTGAGAAACCGCCATACTGCATTCCAAAGTGGCTGAACAAGCTTACACTCCCACCAACAATGGAGGAGTGTTCCCCTTGATGCGCATCCTCTCCAACATAGGCTGTCATCTGTGCCTTTTATCTTAGCCAATCTAACAGGTGTTAGGTGGTATCTCAAAGTTGTTTTGATTTGCATTTCTCTGATGGCTAAGATGATGAGCACTTTTTCAGGTGCCTTTCAGCCATTTGTAATTCCTCTGCTGAGAATTCCCTTTTTAGATCTGTATTCCATTTTTTGATTGGGTTATTCAAGGTTTTGGGCTCTAGATTCTTGAGCTCTTTATATATCTTAGAGATCAGTCCTCTATCACTTGTAGGGTTGGTGAAAATCTTTTTCCATTCTGTAGGCTGTCATTTTGACCTATTGACAGTGTCCTTGGCTTTGCAGAAGCTTCTTAGCTTCAGGAGATCCCACTTATTGATTGTTGGTCTTAGTGTCTGTGCCACTGGTGTTGTATTTAAAAAGTGGTCATCTGTACCAATTCATAAAAGTGGATTTCCCACTTTCTTTTCTATCAAGTTCAAAGTGGCTGGGTTTATGTTGAGGTCTTTGATCCACTTGGATTTGAGTTTTGTGCAGGGTGACAGGCTCGCATCTATTTGCATTTTTCTACACACTTCCATCCAGCTATGCCAACACCATTTGTTAAATATACTATCTTTCTTCCATTGAATGTTTTGGGCCTCTTTGTCAAAGATCAGGTGTTCATGGGTTTTTGGGTTAATGTCTGGATTCTCAATTCTATTCCATTGATCCACAAGTCTGTTTTTATGCCAGTACCAGGCTGTTTTTATTACTATAGCTCTATAGTATAACTTGAAGTCAGCGCTGGTGATACCTCCTGAGGTTCTTTTGTTGAGTAAAATTGTTTTGGCAATCCTGGCTTTCCTGTTATTCCAAATGAAATTGAGTATTGTTCTTTCAAGGTCCAAGAAATATTGTGTTGGGATTTTGATGGGCAGTGCATTGAATCTGTAGATTGCCTTTGGTAGAATTGCCATTTTTACTATGTTGATCCTACCAACCCAGGAACATGGGAGAGCTTTCCATTTTCTGATATCCTCTTCAATTTCTTTCTTCAATGATTTAAAATTTTTGTTAAGTAGGTCTGTTACTTCTTTGGTTATAGTTACTCCAAGGTATTTAATACTAATTGCAGCTATTATGAAGGGTAATGTTTCCCTTATTTCTTTTTCAGCTCTTCTATCTTTAGTGTATAGAAGGGCTACTGATTTCTTTGAGTTAGCACCCAAGCATTCTAAATAATTTCATTGGGCAAAGATATTTGATATCAGGATTGTCCCTATGTTTGTGGTTATCTTGGTAGGACTATCTCCAGAATCCATTTACAAGATGTATTTCAAAGAAACATGTCACAAAACTCTTTTGCTAATCAAAATGCAAAATGTTCTTACTATATGGACTAACCTATACTTACTATGTGGTACCATGTGTGCTTATTATGTGGGATCACCTGTACTTACTATATGGGATGACTTGTCCTTTCTACATGGGATTACCTGTTCTTATCATGTGAGAACACCTGTCCTTACTATGTGAGATCACCTGTTTCAATTATGCAAGAATATTTGTCCTTACTATGTGGGATAACCTGTCCTTACTATGTGGGATCACCTGTCCTTACTATGTGGGATCACTTGTCCTTACTATGTTGGAACATCCATTCTTACTATGTAGGATCACCTGTCCTTACTATATGGGATCACCTATACATACTATGTAGAATCACCTGTCCTTACTATGTGGGATAACCTGCAAAGCACATTTGAAGATTTCATTAATTATTCTAGATCAAAGGATTTATCTAATATGAAAATAAAAGCAGTCAACTCTCAAAAACCATAAACCAATTTGGTTCATAATCCTAGCCTTAAATTTTGTATTGGTCATTTTTTCAGAATAGTAGAAAACAAATGACTTTTAAAACTGTTTAATAAAAACCAAGAGGTAAGATTTTTATCCTGTAAAAACACATTTGATAGAATCAAGAATGCATTTGTTCCATTTAATTAAGTATTCCAATTAATTGTTATTGTCAGGATTTTTTAAACACTTTCGACTTTATCTAAGATACCATTGCTACAATGGTGTGCAAGCATGAAGGTACTTTCAATAAATGACAAGTTCATGATACAGCAGCAATTTCTTCAGATCAACAATATATTCAGTTATTGAAGAGTCATGCTACCTTTAAAATTACTGATCATCTAATGGGTAAGTGCAAACTCAGTGCAGCTTTGACATATGTAGGTCTGGTTATCTCTGGATTAATCTGTTCAAGTAAGTTTTTGAGCTTTATTTGGAATGCTACATGTATCATTTAATTTTTAGCTTATTTTACTTTCATTTCACTAAGGCAAAATTAAAATGTCTTGTGAAATGTTGACAAATACTCCAATTCATACAGTTATCATCTTACCAAATTATAGAACACTGGGGCTAACAGCTGGAGAGATAGATAGCTCTGTGGTTAAGAACATTTGATGCTCTTCCAGAGGTCAGGAGTTTGTTTCCTAGCAACCATGGGTGACTCACAAGCACCTTTAACTCCAACTCAGTAGATTTCATGTCCTCTTGTGACCTCAAGAGCACCTGAATACACATCACACATAAAATACACACACACACACACACACACACACACACACACACACACACACACTTAAAAATAATGAATCTCAAAGTATAAAACATTTCAACTACCCCAGACAACCCTTTTCTGACAAATGGAACCCCCTACCCTTACTCAAAAAAAAACTACTATTCTGATGTCTGTCTAATTATCTCACATGTACACATATGTGGTATGCACATGAATGTGTGATGTACATACAACTGCATGTGCAGATATGTGGTATATGTATGGTATATGTGGGGAAGTGCTCACAGGTACAAAGGCCAGAGGAGGCTGAGGGTTCTGATATATCACCCCCTTCTTTATTCCCCTGAGATCAGCTTTCTTCCTAAACTTGAAGCTGGTGCCCAACAAGCCCCGGGGGTCCCCCAGTGTGCCCACTACTCCCAAAGCTAGAGTTACAGGAATGGCCACAACTAGCATTATATATGTTGTGGTGGTTTGAAAAAAATGGCCTCTGAAGAGAGTGGCACTATTATGGGGTGTGACTTTGTTAGAATAGGTATGATCTTGTTGGAGAAAGTATGTCACTATGGAGGTGGGCTTTGAAGTCTCTTATGGGCTCAAGATACTAGCCGGTGTCTCAGACCATTTCCTGTTGCCTGCAAGATGTAGGATTCTCAGCTACTTCTCCAACACTGTCTGCCTTCACACCACCATGTCTAACCATGATGATAATGGACTGAACTTCTGAACTGTAAGTGAACCACCCCAACTAAATTTATCTTCTAAGAGTTGCCATTGTCATGGTGTCTCTTCACAGCAATAAAAATCCTAACTAAGACACATGTGCTATGGAGAATAAAAAATTTTAATCCTCATCCCTGATAACTGATTATAATATAAAAATAATTTCTGGGCATGATAGCTCATACCTGTAATCCTAGCTCTTTGGGAGCTGAAATATGAGGACTGCTATGTAACTGAAGTCACCCTTTACTATTGGGCTGGTAATTTTATGCCAACTTGACACAAGCTAGAGTAAGAGAGGGAAATGAAAAAAACAGCTTCTGTAAAATCCAGCTGTAAGGTGTTTTCTTAATTGGTGGTTGATGGAGTAGGGCCTAGTTCATTGTGAGTAGTTGTCATTCCTGAACTGATGGTCCTAGGTTGCATAAATAAAGCATGCTAAGCTAAGCAGCACCCTTCCAAGACCTCTGCATCAGCTCCTGCCTCCAGGTTCCAGCCTTGCTTGAGTTCCTGTCCTGACTTCTTTCAGTGATGAACTATGATGATGTGGAAATGTAAGCCAAATAAAGCCTTTTTTCCTCAACTTGCCTTTGGTCATGATGTTTTTATTATTATTATTTAAAAGGGATTTTTTTCCATATCTACCACTGCTTCCCTTCCAAGTCCCTTCCAGTCCTCCCTCAGCCTCCGCCACCCCATCCCCCCATCCATTCCTCAAGGAGGGCAAGGAGTCCCAAAGTTGGTCAGTTCTGTCTGTCATATCCAGTTAAGGTAGGTCCAAGTCCCTCATCCAAGTATCAGGGCTGAGTTAGGTGTTCCTCTGTAGGGAATGGACTCTGAGATGTCAGTTCATGCACAGGAAAATAGTCTGATCCTACTGCAAGAGGCTCCACAAACTGTCCACGCCATTTGACAGTTGTCTACCTTTGGAGTGATTTCTTTCCCTGAAGGTTCCTCAGTGATTGTTTCTGAGTCAGTGAGCCTCTCTCTCTTCAGCTGGACTGGGAGCTCGACCTGGTGCATAGCTATGTATTTCTGCTTCTGCCTTTATCCATTGCTGGATGAAGATTCTATATTGACAGTTAGGGTGATTGTTCATTTGATTATAGGGGAAGTCCTGTTTAGGCACCCTTCCTACTATCACTTGGAGTCCTAGCCAGGGATGTCTTGTGGGTTCTTGGATGTTTCCATAGCACCAGGTTTCTTACTAACTCCACAGGGCATCCCTCTATCAAGATATCCATTTCTTTTTTCTCCCTTTCTATTGCTCCTCTCACTCAACTATCTCCTTCTCTCATGATTTGTTCCCACCTCCCTTTGCTCATTCCCCCCATTATGATCCCAATTTACTCAGGAGATCTTCTCTATTTCTCCTTCCCAGGGGGAATCCCTGGATGTCTCTCTTAAGTTCCTTCTGTTACCTAGATATTCAGGGGTTGGGGTTTTTAATCATACTAATAGTAACCCTAACTAGGACAGCTATGTAGTAAATTCTTGGCCCCAAAATAAGTCTGGTTTACTTTGCTCAAAGTACCTTTTTGCTTCATCTAGGATACTACATATATCAATAGTCTTTTTAAAAATTTTCCTTTTCTAAAAGCAATATATTAACAGTTGGATCTTAAATGCCCCCCAAAGGTCTATGTGTTTAATGAAAGATTGTCAATAAATCTTTAGAAGGTGGGTGAAAAGTTTCTGTACCCTAATATTAAGCTTCTCAGCCAATGCAGCAATCCAAATCAAACTGAATCAAACAAAATTAAGAAAAGTTTAATGAGTAAAATACTCTTGAAAGATTTTTTGGTCTCAAGAGAGAAGATGGGGAGAAGAGACTGAAAAATTGCATGGCAGTTCTTTGGAGGGCAGCTTAAATACCCCGTAGGTGTGGTCTTGAGGGAGGAGCCACCATTTGGTGGTTTTCTGAAATGGGACAGGGTTTGTAGAGAGAGAAAAAGGTTGTTTGTGGGGGGCGGGCACTGAGGGAGAGCTTCCACCTGAACACTGAGAATCAATGTCACTAAAGTGAGTAAAGTCACTGGAAACATCCCCTTAAAGGAATTCTGAGAACCTGACCCTTCTCTCTCTGCTCTTCATAGGCTTAAAAGCAATAGCATTAAGTGACACTGGACCAAATCCCCTGACACTAAACCAAAACAAACCTTTCCTGTTCTTAGGGTATCTTTCATTTTGCTATAGTAATAGAGAGCTGACACATCCATCATCCCAATCATATCACAGCTTCTACATTTTCTTGTGGATGGAAAATTGACAGTTTTACTCTGATGTTAAAAAAGATCATTCACTTCTCTTGAATATATAGCAAATAATGACTCAACAAATAGCAAAACAATATATCTGTTGATGGCCTTGCCAAACATAATATTTTCTCCTGTTGTAGAATGTTTCCCGGGCCCTTTTGGGCCCGGGGTTTGTACCTGGTCCACGCGGCAGCTTTTCTCCCCCAAAGAAATGAATCACATGCTTATATTAACTTTATACTGTTTGGCCCATGTCTCAAGCACATTACTAGCTAGCTCTTTCATCTTAAATCAACCCATTTCTACTAATCTATCTGCCACGTGGCTTGGCCCGCAGCTCACCTGTATTTCTTACATGTCTGTCTTCTTCAGGGGTTAGGGTTAGGGTTAGGGTTCGGGGGTCCGATGGAGACTAATAACTCCACCCTTCTCCTACTTGCCTGTCCTCTGATTCTCCACCCACTTCTACAGTGCTCTACATAGGCCAAACCAGTTACTTTATTTACATCATACAGAGAACATTTCCACCACATTCTCCTTTCTTCATATTTCTCAAGAATAACTAGATTGTTCCTGAAATGCAACATATCAATAAGAAAAGGATAGCTAAACCATCCCTGGTCCGTTAAGCCTCTGCCTGTCCTAAACAAGAGGCTAGAGACATGATTTTTATGTCCCTGAAGTATAATGCCCAGAGCAGGAAGGAGTCCAAAAGAAAGGTGCATGCAAAAAGAGACAACTTCAGCTTCTCTCAGCACTCCTGAGCCTTTAGGGACCATCCTGAAACCAATCTTAGATTCCTGTTTCCTCTGTTGCCTAACTAATGAACCCACTTCAGGAAACATGTGTGCTATGTGTTTTGTCTCAACAAACTCAGGCTGATAACCAGTAAGCACAGTGAATCTGCTTTGTGTTTATCAGTCAGCAATGTTTCTAAAAGTTTAGTGTTTAAGAAAATTTTTAGTTCAGAATTCTTTGATGATGACTGTGAGGCTCTGAATAAGAATGGCCCTCATAGGTTCATCTATTTGAATGCTTAGGCAGTGCCATTATTTGAAAGGATTAGGAGTGGCCTTGTTGTAGGAAATGTCACTCAAGATGGGCTTTAACTTTTCAAAAGCCATGTCCTCCTTGTCTGTGGATCCAGATGTAAAACTCCTAACTTTGATGTGACAATGTGCTTGGTCTTACTGTAGCTTGTTATGCCATATTTGCTTGGATGTTCCTTGGAGGGAAATGGAGGGGGGTGAACCAGAGAGAGGGGAGAGGTGGTAGGAGGAGACTGGGGGAGGGGAAACTGCAGTTAGAATGTAATAGTAATAATAATAATAAAATCCTCTCAGTTCTTTTTCAGCACCAAGTTTGCTTCCATGCTTTCATACTTCCTGTCATGCTGATAATGGACTAAACTTCTGGAATTGTAAGGAAACACCAACTAAATGTTTTCCTTTGTAAAAGTTGCCATTGTCATAGTGTCTCCTCACAGATAAAGAACACTGACTAAGCAATGACTAAGGATAAGAGCCTTTCAATAATACAACCTTCTGTGTACTTTCATTAATAAAGTGTATTTATGTTCAAGTGTTGCTCTTTTACTGCCTTGTCATTTTCTAGTTTTCTGGAAGTTTTTGTATGCTCTGGATAAAAATTATTTTATTTGATATACTATATATGTTTATTATATATAAATTATGTTTTCTTTTTCAAGCTATAGTTTATTTTTCACTTCCTCAGGGTGGATATTGATGAGCATGAATATTTTCTTCAGTTTTTATTTATGTATTGTGTGCATGTGTGTATGTATATGCATTCGTGTCTGTGAGTAAAGATATACATGTAAAGTTCAGAGGACAATCTCTGGAAGTCGGTTCTCACTTTCTCTTCTTGCTACTGCTGCACAGCACACTCCTACCTAGCTGGCCCCAGGGCACTGGCCAATCCTATATGTTGTGTGCCACCACATCCAATTTTTGTTAAGGTTTTGTTTTGTGTGTGTGTGTGTGTGTGTGTGTGTGTGTGTGTGTGTGTGTGTGTGTGTGTATGTGTACAAGTGCCTGCAGAGGCACACTGTCTTCAGATCCTCTTGAGCTGAAGTCAAATGTGGTTGTGAACTGCCCAATATGGGACCTAAGAACTAAACCTGGTTGTTCTGCAAGAATTCTTAGCCACTGAACCATCTCTCCAGTCTGCCCACACTTAAAAACTAATCTTTGGACTGAATTCAGGTCAGCAGGCTTATGCAGCAAACACTTTTACCTACTGAAAAATTTCCCTAGTTCATCAATTTTTAATTTTGATCAAGTTCAATTTGTCTTGTTGTTTAGTGATTTTTGTGGCCTTTTTTTTTTTTTTTTTTTGCAAAAAATGTCCATCCTGGTCCATCAAGAATTTTTTCTTAATAGTCACATTTACATTAATTCTGGAATATGATGTTTAAGCAAAAGTCAAAGCTTGTTTTCCAAGTATATGACATTTGTTATTTTGCTGATGTACTGTATAAATTTAATGTCATTCTGTGTTCATGACCAAAGCTTACTAAGTGCTGAAATCTGGTGATGTATTTTTCAGAATTATCTAAGTCAGTTAAATCCCTCTTTGTTGCCATACAATTTTTCAGTCCAATTGTCAGTTCCTCTCTCTTCCACCAACAGACAACACAAAAATCTTTGGAGATTTCTAAATGTGATTACACAGAATCTATGAATCAATTAAAATAAATTTTAATAATATTGATTCTAAGCAGTATATAGGTTTATTCATTTTGATTAAATTTAGTCTTGTTTTTTTTTTCATGTTTTGACTCAATGATAAGTACTTTGAACTCTTAACTGTTTATAATAGACAGAAATATAACACATAATCATATATTGACTGTGTTGATACAACTTGGCTAAATTCACTTTCATTTATAGACATCTGTTGTAAATGCTTTAGCTTTCTGTAATCATTTTCTTCTGTATTAACATTTTTGTGTCAATGTTTTGTCTGAGCATATATATGTATGTACCAGGGGTGTACCTGGTGCTCTCAGAAGCCAAATAAAGACCATCAGATTCCCTGGAATTGAAGTTACAGATGGTGTGAGCCAATGTTGGGAGCTGAACCTGGGTCCTCTGCAAAAAAGAAAGTGTTCGTAACTACTAAGCCACCCCTCAAGCCACTGATTTATTCTATAATTTATTATATTTTACTATCGTGCTAGAGATTAAACCCAGAGCTTCTGATGCGATTAATAAAAATTCTACCACTGAGATGCATCCCCCAGCTTCTAAACTATAATCATCTTAAACATAAAAAATATTTGAAAATATTGTAACTCATTTCTTATATTATCTGTCTTTTATTCCTTTATTAGCCTTTCATAAACTGACTAGAATGTTTCATACAATGTTAAATGAGAGAGATACTGAGTGAAACTGTGTGTGAATTTAGGAAGAAAACTCAAATTAATTTTCTAACTGGAAGTTAGAAATTTCATTTGATGAAATATGATAGAAACATTTGTTCTTTTTAGTTTTGTGAACAAATGAGGCAGTTTTCTCCATGTAACAAATTAGCTGCTAGTCAGTCCAGCTATGATTATATAATACTACTATGCTTCCTCTGTCTTCTGACTAAACTCTCCTAGGGTTGTCTCCAGTGTCACACATGCCATGTGAATTCATAGGCAAGCAGTCAAAAGGCAAAGGATAAAAGAACTGAGTTAGCTTTCTTCTTTCAACATTTTTCTTTTCACCCTTCTGGGAACTGAAATGAGGCTATTGCACATACTAGCTATACACTACACCACTGAGGTTTACTCCTAAATTGAAATAACTTTCTTCCAGCCGTATCTAAGACCAAATACAGCCTCATATCATTTAATAGCATGAGCAATTTCTTTTCTTTTCTTTTTTTCTTAGCACTTTGGAATATTTGCTGCTCTAGTCTTTCCCCTTTGATAGGCTTCACACCGTTTCTATACATTTCTTTTTCTTATTATGAATAAAGTCACATTTTCTATCCGTGTATATCCTTGTTCAAGGTCCCTTACCCCTCCCACCCCCTCCAGTCACTCTCTCTTCTCCACATCTCCCCATCTCCTCCCCAGCAAGGGCAGGAGGTCCCAAGGTCCCAATATTGCTCAGTTCAACATCCACTCCTAGCAGATACAGTTTCCTCAAGACAAATATCAAGACTGAGTCAGGTGTTCCTCTAGAGTGGGATCCAAGGTGTCAGTCCAAGGTATTTCAGATCCCAAGCTGCTCAGTGGTTGTGGTTTGCAGCTTGGACATGCTTTGCTTTTTGCTTTTTTGTTTAGAGACCACTAATGATCGAGTACATCCCCTACTTATCTTTCTAGGCTTGTGATACCTCGCTCAGGAGGATATTCTCCAAATCCATCCATATGCCTGCAAATGTTAGGATACCATTTTGTCTTACTACTGAGTAGATGTACCACAGTTTGTTAATCCATTCCTCAGTTGAGGGGCATCTAGATTGTTTCCAGGTTCTTGCTATTACGAATAATGGTGCTATAACCATAGTAGAGTTAATGCCTTTGGAGTGCAAATATGCATCTTTAGGGTATACACCCAGAAGTGGGATTGCTGGATCCTTGGGGAGATTGATACCCAGTTTTCTGAGGAACTGTCATACTGCATTCCAGAGTAGTTAAACAAACTTACACTCCCACCAACAATGGAGGAGTGTTCCACTTGCTCCACAACCTCTCCAGCATAGGCTGTCATCTGTGTTTGTAATCTTAGTCAATCTGACAGGTGTAAGGTGGTATCTCAAAGTTGTTTTGATTTGCATTTCTCTTATGGCTAAAGAAGTTGAGCACTTTTTCAAGTGCCTTTCAGCCATTCGTAATTCTTCTGCTGAGAATTCCCTTTTTAGTTCCGAACCCCATTTTTTGATTGGGTTATTCAAGGTTTTGGGTTCAAGTTTCTTGAGTTCTTTATATATTTTAGAGAGCAATCCTCTATCACTTGTAGGGTTGGTGAAAATCTTTTCCCATTCTATAGGCTGTCGTTTTGTCAGGAGGTCCCACTTATTGATTGTTGGTCTTAGTGTCTGTGCCACAGGTGTTATATTTAGGAAGTGGTCACCTGTGCCAATTCATTGGAGAATATTTCCCACTTTCTTTTCTATCAAGTTCAGAGTAGCTGGGTTTATGTTGAGGTCTTTGATCCACTTGAACTTGAGTTTTGTGCAGGGTGACAGGCTTGGACCTATTTGCATTTTTCTACACACTACCAACCAGCTATGCCAACACCATTTGTTAAAGATACTATCTTTTTTTCCATTGAATATTTTGGGCCTCTTTGTTGAAGATCAGGTGTTCATAGGTTTTTGGGTTAATGCCCGGTACCTCAATTGGATTCCATTGATCCACAAGTATGTTTTTATGCCAGTACCAAGATGTTTTTATTACTGTAGCTCTATAGTATAACTTGAAGTAAGGGACCGTGATGCCTCCTGAGGTTCTTTTGTTGAGCAAAATTGTTTTGGCAATTCTGGCTTTCCTGTTATTCCAAATGAAGCTGAGTACTGATGGGCAGTGCATTGAATCTGTAGATTGCTTTAAGTAGAATTGCCATTTTTACAATGTTGATTCTACCTATCCAGGAACATGGAAAAGCCTTCCATTTTCTGATATCCTTTTCAATTTCTTTCTTCAGTGATTTAAAATTTTTGACAAATAGATCTGTTACTTCTTTGGTTATAGTTACTCCAAGGTATTTAATACTATTTGCAGCTATTATAAAGGGTGATGTTTCCCTTATTTCTTTTTCAGCCCTTTCATCTTTAGTGTATAGAAGGGATACTGATTTCTTTGAGTTAATCTTGTATCCTGCTACATTGCTGAAGGTGTTTATTAGCCGTAGCAGTTCCTTGGAAGAATTTTGTGGGTCACTTATGTATACAATCATATCATCTGCAAATAGAGATAGCTTCACTTCTTCTTTTCTAATTTGTATCCCCTTAATCTCCTTTCGTTCTCTTATTGCTTTAGCTAAAACTTTGAGAACTATATTGAATAGATAAGAGGAGAGAGGACATCCTTGTCTAGTTCCTGATTTTAGTGGGATTACTTTGAGTTTTTCTCCATTAAGTTTGATGCTGGCTATTGGCTTCTTGTAAATCGCCTTTATTATATTTAGGTATTCTCCCTGTATTCCTGATATCTCCAGGGCTTTCATCATAAAGGAGTGTTGGATTTTGTTAAAGACTTTTTCAGCATCGAAGGATATGATTATCTGGTTTTGTTCCTTTAGTTTGTTTATATGATGGATAATGTTTACAGTTTTTCATATGTTAAACCAGCCCTGCATTTCTGGGATGAAGCCTACTTGGTCGTGGTGGATGATATCTTTTATGCATTGTTGTATACGGTTTGCCAAAATTTTGTTGAGAATTTTTGCATCAATATTCATGAGGGAAATTGGTCTGTAGTTCTCCTTCTTTCTTGTGTCTTTGAGTGGCTTGGGTTTAGGGTAATTGTGGCCTCATAAAAGGAATTTAGCAATATTCCTTCAGTTTCTACTGTGTGAAATAGTTTGAGGAGTAATGGTAGTAATTCTTCTTTGAATGTCTGGTAGAATTCTGCACTGAAACCATCTGGACCAGGGCTTTTATTTTTGGGGAGGCTTTTAATGACAGCTTCAATTTCCTTTAGGGTTATAGGCCTGTTTAGGTAATTAATCTGATCTTCATTTAATTTTGGTAAATGGTACCTGTCCAGAAAGCTGTCCATTTCTTTAGGTTTTCCATTTTTGTGGAATATAGATTTTCACAGTATGATCTTCTGGTATTGCCTTGTTGTTCTTTATATTATTATATGTATTTTTGCACTGACGTCTGCTCATGGCTTCAGTAGTTCATGATTATGCAGCTCCTAGTCAGTTGTGGCAAGAGGGCTTGTGTGTCTCCTGTCTCCTCTGAGCAAGTGGTCTTCTCAGTCTCTGACTCTGCTCTGGACAGGGGTCTGAATTTCAAGCCTCAGTCCGTTGGTGAAGCAGTTGGAGGCGGGGCATGCCGTGCAACGTCCCCTTTTTTAAGTGTGGCTGGAGGAGCCCTTCACAGCCAAACCCTAGTCCTGACTGCTAGGGAGAATATGAGATCAGACTCCAGAGATTGGAGAGATATGCTCTGGACGGGTGATCAGGTACCGGAATCTGCTCACCTCTGGACAGGGTCTGAATTTCTAAGCATTTTGTCAGAGATACTGCATACTTGATTTCTGTCTCAAGTTCAAGTCTATAACATATACTTATGTAAACTCAGATACTATTACTTGATGTGACCTACTGATGCTATCAAGAAATGCTGTAAAAATGGGCTACTTAAAGATGTTGGTAACAAAGCATATTAGTCTATCAGTAAATTTTAATAAGAAAGAATGTGCTCCAAAATGATGATAAAAGTACAGTATACTAAATTCATAAACAAGTCACACAGTCATGTGTCATCATTATCAAGCATTCTGTGCTGTACACACCACCATGTTGTTATATTTTTATTTTGTTATGATCAGCAGTTCAGTAGCTTCCATTATATAAACATCACCACAAAAATATAGTACATTGTGCCAAAATATTATAATGGCTATGTTATCACTAGAAGATATCACATTTCTGCTCAACTAGAACTTGGTAGAAGCATCAACAACAGTCTGCTACTAATCAAAATGTTATACAGCACATGACTGTACATCTCACTGTCACAAACCATTCTATGGCCATTTCTACCTACAAAAGAATCTGGGAAAATACAGGGGTGTTTTGTTTTTGTGGAAAAACCTCTAAAAATTCAACTTATGTTATTAAAAGAATAGGAGAAGGGTTAAAGAGATGAAAAAGTGATTAAGAGTACTTGCAGCTTTTATAAAGGAATCAAGTTCAATTCCCAACTGCCATGTCATCAGCTCACAACTGTTTGTAACTACAGCTATAGGGATCCTGAGGCCTCTTCTAGCCTCCTGCATGCATATAAACAATAACAATAAACAAATGTACAAACAAATATTATTTTAAAGGGGAGAAGAGATGGGGAGCTGTAAGAAAGTGTCTGTAATAGTGATAAACTTCACCTTCTGAGCTAATGATGTTGAGAAGTCCCAAGTATGATGCAGAAGTTCACAGCTCTATTAGAAGTCAAGCCTTAAGCACAGTACAGAATCTGAGAGTTCTGGACTTTTAAATTGTACATATTAATTACACAGACAAGATTTCATAAATGTGGGCATTTTTATTCCCCACATCTTTCTCCTCACCCCCCTTCTCCTCAATCACTTTACTAATAATCTCCTGTCCTACATTCATATGTTTTGTTTTCTTTAACTTTCACAGATGAGGAAAAATATGAGCTACTTATCTTTCAGAGTCTGACCTAATTTACTTCCACCTTCCTGAAGATGACATAATTTTGTTGTTCTTGTAGCTGAATGGCATGTCATTTCTGTCTGCCTTTTGTGTGTGTGTGTGTGTTTTCTTTATCCATTCATCAGTAAACAGACACCTAGACTGATGCCATAGCTTGGATACTGTGATGAACACAGCTATTCAGGTGTCTCTGCATTATGGTGATTCAGGTTCCCTTGGGGATGTACTCAGAACTAGTTGAGCTGGATCATATAGCAGCTCTATTTTTAGTGCTTCTGGGGAACTCCATACTGATTTCCACAGTTGACAGTACTAACATAAATCCCCATGACTAGTGAATAGGGCTCCTTCCCTTCCTTGCCTTCACCTGCATTTGTTACTTTCTTGAGGATAGCCATTTTACTGGGATAAGATGAAATCTCAGTGTAGTTTTAACTGCATTTTTCTGATACCTAAAGGCACTGAATTTTGGTTTTTTTTTTAATAATTATTAGTGGGCTGTACTAACTCTTTTGAGAACTGTGTAGATGATCTGATCATTTATTGAGCTTTTCTGCCTAGCTTTGGTGTTTTTTTTTTTTTTTGTTTTGTTTTTTTTCCTGAGTTCTTCACATATGCTGGATATTATGCTTCTGAGGGAAGAGTAATTAGCAAAGATTTTCTCCCTACTTTAGGCTCTTTCTTCACTTCATTAATTATCTCCTTTCCTGTGCAGATTTTTAATTTGATGAAATCCAACTTGTTGATTCTTTTATTTCCAGAGACAATGAGTTACTGTCTATATTTACCTCTTGTATTTTCCTTGTTTTCTTCTATCAGTTTCAATGTTTCAGATCTTACATCAAGGTCTTGGGCCTGATTTATGTACAAGGTGAGATACGGGGATCTAGCTTGAGTCTTCTATATGCAAATATCCTATTTTCCAAGCAATTCTTGAGGAAATTTTTTCTAAAGAATGTTTTTTATTCTTTTGACAAAACTTAGGTGGCTATGCTTATGTAGGATAATTTTTAGATCCTCTGTTCTAATCTATTGGTCTACCTCTGGCTTTAGTTTTGGTCCCATTTATTATAACAGCTCTATAGTATAACTTGAAATCAGATATTGAAAGACTTCTAGTCATGTTCTTTGTACTGAGGACATATTTGCCTATTAAAGATCTTTTATATTTCCATGAACATTTTAGGATATTGTTCTAGCTGTCTGAAGAATGGCATTCAAATTTCAAAGGTGATCAAATGAACTTCTAGATAGCTTGTTTTCATATGGCCATTTCCCAGATACTAAATCTGCAGATATAAGAATATAAAATATCTTTTTATCTGCTAGTGTCTTTTTTTTTTTTTTGCCAGGGAGCCATGTTGAGTTTATTGGAGAAATGGGTGGGGGTGGTAAAGACAGAGAGAAAGAGAGACAAAGGGAGCAGAGGGGTAGGAGAGAGGAAGCAGAGAAAGAGTGTGTCTTCTTCAATTTCTTACTCCAATGTTCTGTAACTTTCAGTATAGAAGCCTACTACGACCTCAGTAAGATATATGACTAATCTTTACAGGCAGATCAGCTTAACTGGAGTTAGAATCACCTAGGAACTACACTCCTGAACATGTCAGTGAGTGTGTTTTCAAAGATGTTTCACAATGGAAAACAAACCCAGAATGAAGACTGTGCCGTTTCATGGGACAGGGTCCAGTGCTAAATGAAGATAAGGAAGTGAGCTGAGCACCATCATTCATCTGTTTTCTGACTGTAGACACAGTATGACCAGCTACCTCATATTCTTGTTGTCATCATGATGGACTGTATCCTTACACTGTGAGACATAAAACCTTCACTCACTGAGTTGCTTTTGTAAATTATCTTGAAACTACAATGAGAAAAGTAACTAATGTACAAGGCTTGTTCCTGGATAGTCTTTTTAGTGTGAATGAGATTGCTTTCCTGATTTCTTTCTCAGGAGGCTGGTTACTGATGTGTAGAAAAGCTGTTGTTTTCACATGTGTGCTGACTGTGCTGCATGCCATTGGGCTGGCTGAGTTGTTTATCAAATTGAAAAGTCTTCTGGTATAGATAAACTGAAGCAGTTATAGCCATCTGAATTGCAACAAATGTGTTACTGGTCTTATCTGGAAAGTGCTCCATGAGCCCCTGAAAACAAAGTTCGTTCTGCAGCTGTTGGTGTCTATTTGATCTGTGGTGCAGTTTCACTCTGAGGTTCCTTTCATTGAAATTTTTGTCAGCAGGGTCCATTTATGTAAAAAGGGGTGCTGATTCATTATACTGGGGGTCTATCTTCAACCAGGAATGTCTGACATTTCAAAAGTCAAATGAAGGTTTCTGACATCTTACTTGAAAGCATTAAGAAAATGTAAGTCTGTAAGTCAGAGTATAAACTCTATTTTCAGAATTCAAAACTATTTCATTTCTTCCTACATAGTACAAATACCTAGTTAAATAACTCTTCTATCTCAATGTCTTAGCAGATACACACTGTCTCATCAACTAACTAGATTATTGTTTTCTACTAATTTCAAAGATGAACAGGATATTTAAGTAAAAAATATTTTGTTACAGTTTCTGGTTTTTTTTTGTTAGTCACAATTTGCCACAAAGATATTACATTTCAGTGACCGCTGTTAAAATATTTGTTGTTGAAATGTGCTTATGTATCTTATAAGATTACCTTAAAAGGTACAGAGGACAAATGATTGACATGGTTGGTTATCTACTATACTACTTCACAGCAGGTCTCTCTACAGCCACACATCTGATTCTGGCTGCTTCCACGATTCTCCAAGCAGTGTGTTAAAACTGAAAGGCTTGAAATATTCTAGACGATGGCTAGAAACAAAGAAAGGAAGAAACTGAAATGAATTATACATTTGTGGAGTTGTAGTCCTATAGAACTACTTGTTTTGTCACACCGGGGACAGTACAACATTCCATTTTAAGAAATAACAAATGTTAAATGTATTCTCTATGTACCATTTTCTCATTATCGCTATCAAATACTCAGTTCTGAAAACATTCACCCATATTCCAAAGCAGTCTTTTTCAGTTCTACACAGAGTTACCTTACAGCTCAAGGGAAAAGTATAAATATCAGCTCTCATGGGGTTCGGTAAAGTGTCTGCTAAGGAAACATGAATTTAAACCTCACAACACACATAAAAACGCCAGGTGCAGTAGTGCTTCCTTGCAATCCCAATGCTGGGAATGCAGAGGCAGAATAATGCTTGCCGCTCACTGGCCAGCCAACCTGCATTTGTTGGTAATCTGCAGGCCAATGAGAGACCCTGTCTCAAATAAGGTGGGAAGTATTCCAGAAAACCCACACATGAAGGTATCTTTGGGGCTCTAATTTCATATGCACAAGTGCACAGACACATGTGTGAGCATGGACACACACATATACACACACTTCTAACTCATTTTAGCTATAAACCAACCAATCATAAGTTCTCAAATATGTTCTTATATTAAAAGTTCTGGTGAATAAAGGGCAGAGACAGATATGTATTCTTTGTTTACCAAAGTAAAAGAGGGTAACACAGAAGAGTGATAATCTTGCTTTCTTTCCAGAAAAACCATTTATTCTAAAGTGTTCTCTTGTGGATTATTGAGGAAAGTATGTTCCAGTAAAGCTCTGAGCTATATGAAAATTGCTCTGCTATGTTCCCTCCCTAGCTAATGTGCATTCATAGTTCCCTGGGAAGGTACTGGAAGGTGAAAAGCCAGAGTGTCACATCAGCTTAGTATGATGGTTCTCAGTCAGTGGCATCTAGATTTCTATTACTTTCTGCATATCTGACCAGGATGAACTAGTTTAGAGTTACATTAAAAAATCCTTCAGTAAGATGCTAAGTATCAACAGTGAAGAGGCACAGAAAAATAGAAAGATCTAGGCAGAGAGAGTCAGGACTAGGGAGAAGGGCAAAAGTAAATGTTTAAGTGTGCCAAGCAAAATACAGGCATCTGTTAGAAGAAATAAAAAAATAAGTGTGTAAAAGCAAGAGAAGTTAACCATAGAGAAGAAAAATGATGTTATATTGTAAGGATGAAAAGGAGGAATGTCTAGCAAACATGTTGCTACCCACTAGGAAGTCTTTGGTAGGCTCTGCTAAACATCCAGACTCCCCAGTGCTAACCACACTATGAGTACACTATGAAACAGACAGCAGGAACCGTTTGCCCTAAGGGAGTACTAAGTTTTACTCCTTAAGGGACTAGTCCTTGCAGCAATACATGAAGGACTCAGAAGGCACACTAAGAGCTATGTTCTTCCTTGATGACAGATTCAGATGCCAGGAGACGAGATAAAAATAAGACAAGTGCTGTAGGTGCCTTGGCTTAAATATCTGCTGCCTCATAGGAGCTGCAACCTCTGCAAACACTCAGAGGGCATAAACATGAGTCACCACATATAACATAACTGCTAAAGAGGAGTCCCAAAGCCACACTGTCTCCATCATATATTTATAGATCATTCATAATTACTGAATGCAGATGTCATTTATCAATTAAGAAGTCATTTTATCACAAGCATGGTTACTTAGAAACATAGTTGATATTCTTATTCTAATAAGGCTACCAAGAGAACAGAGACATGACTAAGTACAAGTTCTTAGGTAATGAAAGAAGAGTTCATAACCCCTCTATCCACAGCATAAAACAGATCCCTCTGGCTATTATATCTATGGAAAGGATTATGAATTAATTTAAAGCCATACCAGTATCAGTTAATATACACTCACTAACTAATATTCTTCATACATAATCATGAAAGATTAAGTGCTTTGCTGAAAGTAATGAGATGATCTGTCTTGGTCAAAAGTTGAGGGTCATGAAGGAACACAGGGCTTCTGTACTCACACATGAGTCATCAACTCCCAAGTGTTAATACTGCTCTATCAAAACTTACCCAACAGGTAGTGCTTGCCTTTAACTCCAGAACTCAAGAGAAAGAGGTAAGTGGATCTCAGAATTTGAGGTCAGCCTGGTCTACAGAGAGTTCCATAGCTAGGAATACACAGAGAAATCCTATCTATAAAACAAACAAACAAAAAACCTAATGCCCCAAATTCTATAGTTAGAATGTAGCTCCACTTATTTCTACTTACAAATCAGGCTTCTGTCCTTGTTGCAGTTTATGCTGTGGCACAGGGTAAAGGGCTTCAAAACTTCTTTTATCATTTGATCCATGGATTGCAAATGAGTTGAATTTTGTCACATTTGGTGGAAAATAACTCCAAGGAAGAAAAGCTATGCCTTCCCAGTTGGTCTCTCTTTTGAACACTTTGAATGATAACTCAAGCTCTTTCTATGAGAAACATAAAAGGTTAAGTTCAAACGTGGACTACAGATACACATGTTGTACATTATAGCATTTGGTTTCATATGTTTATTTACTCACTTTCCAAACATTTCTTCTTCCAGAGAGTAAAAGAACTAGATGCTGTCCATGTCTGTCAAGATTAAGATTCCTCATGAGTATTAAAGAAAAATATTAAAAACAATACTAAGAGTGAGCTTTCAGGGCTCATTTCTATGGTCTATTACAAGAAAAATGATATTATCTTCTTTACTTTCTTTTCTACCCATAATGTATGTGCTTTTAACTAAATTTCAAATAAACAAAGAATGTAATACAATACTGAATAACTATATGGAGAGCCAGTGTGTCATATTACTTAGAAATGGCAACTTTGGAACTATTGTTTTCTAAACAACAGACAACAAATCTAACATTTCACTGGCTAACATACTTTTCATATGCACTGAGCGATCTCACTGGCCCCTGCTTTCATATTCTTTAGATAGGAAATTATTTAAAGTACTTCATTTGGGTACATAACACAATGTATGGAAAAAAGAGATAATCATGATACTTTGAGTTTAAATAAAAACAGCTGCAGCACTCCAAGAAAAGCTACAGCCCATTTCCAAGTCTTGATCTCACAGATTAACCAACGGTTATTTCTGTAAGAAACTAGATTGAGACCCATTTAGGAAGGTTGACCAAAACTAGTCAATAAGGCACAGATTTTAATCTACACCCACCCCTTCTTTTCCCACACTGCAGTCCTTGAGGAGTTTGTCATTTTGTCATCTGTTTTCTGGCTTTCTACCATTTGTTCAGGTACCAAATGTTAGCATCTAAAGCCATGTCCTCAGAGCTCTGATGCCAAGCCCCATTTAAAGCAAGGTTCCCACGTGACCCCCCTCTATCTCTATCTTCTCTTGGGAGCTCCCCCATTTCTATCTCCCCGTTTCTTTCTTCTTTTCTCTTTCTCTTCTTGCCTTCTCTACTATTATGATCATAACATTCCTGTTAATCATAACCATATCCATCTGACAATAAAGCTCTTTTCTACATATAAACAGCAGTAAGAGTCTCCTGCTATCCTCTGCTTCCTTCTGCCACATTCCCACCAGCATCCATAGGAATCTGCAGCCAGATAACTGGGTAAATGTGGACCATGCCAAATCCTAACACCAATGTCTCATCTCCATAAGCAAACACAATATAGTCTCAAAAGGAAAGTCTAATGAGAATGAATAAGTGGGATTACTAGAGTCTGTAAGAAGCAATGGATTGCATGTATTTACATGAAGTAAATTTTCTGCCTCTGGAAGTCTATCAAACATTTCTACCCAGATGGTCTTTTGTGAGCTTTTGGAGGGAAGATTTTCTGCAGTAAAGTACTCTAACAGAAGACAAGTAATCCTTTCCATTTAAAAATATTCTGATTAATTTTACTGTTTTTATGAGGCTTTAGGAAGATTCTAGGATGCATATAATGTCTTGCAAATTAAAACAATGTTGTTCTTGCTGTTTTTCTAGCTGTTAATTAACCAGTACAGGAATTGACTGCCTGAGGCAAAACCATGATTCTTGATTATTAACTATCCTGATGTATATGAAACCAAAATACCCTAAGACTCTTAATTTTTAAAACTTTTATATACAATCGCTACCATGTAGTTTCTTAATAAAAAAAAAAAAACTATTTTTCTATATATCTAATGTTAGATTGTCACTCCATGAAAAAAAATCTGATACAGTCTAATAAAAGAAAACTGCAGAGGCCAGTGAGATGGCTCAGCAGGTAGAAGAGATTGCTGCCAAGTCTGATTTCTAAAGTTCAATTCCAAAAATTCATATGGTAGAAAGAGAGAAGTTATCCTGCACATTGTCTTCTTGTGGTGATATGTTACATATTTAATGAAACCTGGAATATCAAGAAATCAACCCAGAGTCAAAAACTAGGCAGACAGAGCTCAGGAAGTTCTTCATCTTTGTGTAACTAGGCAGACACAGCTGAGGAAGTTCTTCAGCTTCAAGTACAAAGCCAAACAGCTCAGCTTCAATAGCAGACACCTTTAATCCTAGCATAGGGAAAGCCTGGGAGTAGTGACTTACACCCTTAATCACATAACTCCAGAGACAGAGATCTTTCTGTGTTTCTGTGAGTTCAAGTCTGACTACCAAATAGTGTAGCTCCCACCTTTAATCCTAACCTGGGTGTGATACAGCTGACGAGAAGGGTATTTAAGGCAGGCAGGGGAAAACAGCAGAGAGGTAGAAGCTACCAGAAGCTAGGTTGAGGTGAGATTTGACTGTAGTATTTCCTCTCTCTGATATTTCAGCCTTTCTCCATATCCAGTTCTGAGTCTCTTTCAATACAATCAGAATTTGTGTTACATCTTCTGACCTCCACATGTTAAGACATGGTATACATATGTATATTAACAAATGCATACACATATCTAAAATAAGTGCTTTTTTAGCGTAATAAAATAAAAATAATCTAAGCTTAAAGTTGAGAGTTTTGGTAAAGCTAAGTTCTTTGTTGTCTTAGCCAAATTAGAAATATTTGTCTTAGCTTTCTCTCTCAGCTATGGGGCAAAAGTCAGCACATGATAGTTACAATTTTTCTACTTTTTATAATAGTTTATAAGAACTAACCATAGCTTCAAATAAAATATTTTTCCATGCTATTTGGAAAATAACATAAAAACACATCGAATTTTCTGACTTTAAAAAATAATAGCAGGCCTTGTGTGAGATCTGCAATCCCAGCACTTGAAGGCAGAGACAGATGAATTTTGTGCATCTCATGCTAGCCAGGGCTGCAGAGTTAGACCCTGTCTCAAAAAACAAAGCAAAGCAAAACAAAAAACAACTAACAAGTAGGGATGTAAAGGTTTGTGTGGATTAATTGGGGCTCCCTTGTCAATCTACAAAGGAAAAGAGGTTATTGTACACTGATACTGAGAAACACTTAAGTGACATCTAAAATAAATAATAGCAATTTATGGAAACATGTCATGATTAAAAGCATGCTACAATTTAGATAATAGGCGAACATATATTTCCTTTTTTTTTTACATCTACTCAGGAATAAAAGTTTGTTACCAAGTAAAGAAAGTTTCCAAGTAAATATTAAAGTTCAAAAATTTAAAGCTCAAACAAAGAAATTCTGTTATACAAGCAAAAGACTAGTAAGATTTAAAAAGCAAAATGCCCAAAAAAGCAATAGGAGATTTAAAAGAAGTCTACAAAAATATCACTGAATTTGTTTTGTGTCAGCCATTTACTGCTGAGCACGGGGACTGCCCTTAAGTGTAGTTTGTGTATCCAGTGAGATTCCATTGAAGAAAACTATTTTTTCCTTTGCACATGGTTGAAAATTAGACAATGTCTTGATTAGAGATGGAAAATTTCACTTTACTTCTAAATAGTTAATATATATTGGTGCAAACACATAATGTAATTATTTGTTGATAGTAATTATTTCCACTTTGTAAGAAAATTATTAAGTTTATTACAAAATCACTTATACCAATAAGTCAAAAGAATCACATCAACATAATACACTCAAACATGTAGGATATATATGTGTATATATTCTACATGTAAATTCTAAAAGTATACATTGTATAAGACAATAAAACAGATTTAAAATTGAGTCCAGTTATTATGACCTCTATTTAGCTGGATTTCATGACTTTTACTACAACTATTTATTAACTAGAAAACAAATATGTTAAGATCATGTAGTAACAGTTAAGAAAAACAGTTTATACTTACGGACAAAGTTCAACTTCTAAATACTGCTCAGTTGTATCATTCAAAAAAAATGCTTCCACAACTTATGAAAACAGACAGAACATGGAAATTTTTATTTTGCTTACATAGTAAATGATTTATTCCTTTCTAGTATAAAGTGAATTACTAAGTTTCTTAAATCATCATCCTATCCCCAGTAGGAAAGGGAGCCAAATAATACATAGAGTCTTGAAGAAAAGCATAGGAAATAAGTCACCCTCAATTTCTCCCATAGAAGTCTGCCATAAATTAAAAGGAAATACAAAGCTCAGTGTCGGTAAGGCCATCGGGAAATCAACATTTCTGCACAGATGGACTCTGGCCCAGTTATCTTCCTCTTGGAATTTATCCCAAGGAAACACATCAGACAACTAGAGAAAGAAATTAGGTACATTTCTACCCATCGGAGTATGACTCAAAAAGCTAGAAATGACATAAATAACTATCTCTTCTTACATAAAATTATTTCCTGGTACATAAATAAATCACCTATTATTCAGCAAAACTGATTAAGTAGGTTATAGAATGTATGCATTTCATGTAATAGAATGCAATGGTGCCATTAAAATCAAAGACAGTGAAATTTGTATTGGCATAACAAGACTTCCATGATATTTGCAGGCTGGTTATAGAGCAGTTTTGTATATGGTTCTTGCTCGGACTTTCTGGGCCTGGACCAAAGGTTTGTTCCCACTTTCAGTCCTGTCCAGCATAATCCCACTACAGAGCAGTAACAAAAGGTATGTGGATAAGATTTAAATATGTGTAGTTATGTGCATGAATGTGCCAGTGACTACCTGCCTACAACAAGGAAACAATATGAAGAGTGGGGCTCCTATGGTGGCTCAGCAGGTAAAGCGTTTGATACTAAGCCTGATTACCTGAGTTAGATGCCAGAATCCACAAGTCCCCAGACCTCCAAAAGCATGAAAATGATTTGTTTTTTTAAACTAATTTTTAAAAACTAATTTTAAAAATACTGGTTACTTGTAAGTGATGATCGTTATTATAATTTCTGGGAGTTTTTAGTATTGGTATCTTTAAAAATTGGTTAATTGTGAATGTAGTACATCTTTCTTGTAAATAGTTACAATAGCATAAAATATATGAAACCTTAGTAAAAACCCAAGCCCTATTCTTTCTCTTTTGGTCTAAAACTTGCCAGATCTTTTCTAAGCTTCTACAAAATGAGTTTAGCTCTAAGATATTTAAAAAATAAATATAATATTATACTTGAGTACAATGTGCTTTTTGTATTAAAAACTTTTAGCTGAAGAATAAATTTAAATTTTCATTTAGAGAGATAAATCATTCCTGCTTTAAAGTAAAACATGGACTGAGGGGGAAAATATTTACAAGGAAGGCTCTGTGCTAATCAAGGAAATAGATTCCAATACACTGAGAAATCTCGGAATAAATTCTTAATTTCTGTGTAATGTAGTGTTTTGTATCTACAAGGATGGCATCATGAACAGTATTTCAGAAAAAACTTGGAGCTTCATGAGGATATAATACAAGAAGGTCAGAGGAGAAACCTGAAACCATTTAATTTCCTGGCATGTCTTTTGAGCTTAATTTGATATGTGAGATTACTTGACAGCAGAAAGTAAATATTAAATCTCATGCTGACAGTATTTCTCCAGGAAGCAACACACTCTAAAACTCCCATATAGGAAGGAGGCTTACAAGGTAAAGATGGCAATTTAAAGAGTCTTAAAAGACAAAATGGGGAATAAAAGTTCTTTTTAGAGCAGATGACATATGTAAAGGACGGAAATATGGCTGCAGCACAAACATGTGAATTTGGGACTGCCGTTTTTTTGTTCTGCTTGTATACAGGAGCCCCATTGGTAATGGAGGAAAGTCAGAATGACAGATGGCTGGTCAGGATCAGAAAGTGAACATCAGTTGTTCAGAAGCATATTACTTCCTAACAGCAAGATAAAATAATAGTTCTCTGAGAGGTTATTAGAAAAAGATTTATGCTTGTAATAAAATACAATACTTCTACTTACCTTCATAATTCCACAGTTCACTGAAAGGCTTTCCTGGTTCTCCAAGAGGAGCTGAGGGATCATTGAAAAATGGAGCCCTAACCTCCATCTTCACTCCCTTGTCCCCTGGACTCAGCTTGACACATACTGGCTCATGCCTCACTGGAGAACCATCCCAAGTGTATTCAATTTTAAAATCCATCTGAAGAAGCAAATTAAAACAAATTTGTTAACAACATATAATATAACAGTACTCTTTACTTGAAAACTGTGATGCCAAACAGGAGACAGCTAGGCAACAGAGTGGCAAGAACAAGATCTTAAGAGTAAAAAGGCCATCTGATGTGGCAAATTGTGGACTCTGAATTCTATTCCAAAATAACTGGAGATGCCTAAAAGATTCATGCCTTTTAATCTTGATGTAGCTCTGTTTGTTTGTCGTATACAAAAATTATTGTAAAATGTTATTGGTGGTTTTGCACATGAGAACAGACACATGCTACCAGTGCCACAATAGAGTTTATTCGGGAGAGTTGCCAGGCGAGTACAAGGAAAGAGAAGTGGAAGAGAATGGCTTTCATGTTGAGGCTCCTTATAAGAGAAGGGGTGGGCACAGATTTACATAGCCATACCTAGGGGTTCTACCGGCACCACATTGGGTTTACCATGTGGCTGCTACGTGCCAGGACTTATGACTAAGTCCACTGCAGAAATTGTAAATATACTTAACTATACAAGTTTATGTATTTTCCATAATTAGCCAAGATTAATCCTTATCTAAAAATAAATATATCCATCTCATTAGTACACAACTTCGTTTTGTTTTTAACAGATAGTAACATTATATGTGTATGTATATCAATTATCTGTAAATGTTTTTTGCAATTACTTAGCATTTATTAATTATACAAAAATGACATTTCATATATGTATATAATATATACTAATCATCTTCAATCCCTATTACTAAATGGACTCAGCAGGTAGTATTTATATAATAATATGTATGCATTAATGTATCAATCATTACAGAAAATAAAGCAAGAGAGATAATACATGAAAGTACAAGAAGGGCTTGGAAGTAGAAAACAGGGAACATTGAGAGGGGGAACAAGTTATAGTAATAGTATGATAAAAACATCAAGACAGTGAAGAAAAAAATTGAAGAAGCTACCAAAGACAGAAAGATCTCCTACACTCATGAAAACACACACACAAACAATAGGCTAGATAAAACAATTCTGAATAATGGAATCGCATCGAAGACCCAAACATAAATCTACACACCAGTGAACATCTGGTTTTTGACAAAGAAGCCAGAAATACACAATGGGAAAAAAAAGACAGCACCTTCGACAAATGGAGCTGGTCAGACTAGATGGTTGCATATAGAAGAATCCAACCAGATCCATTCTTATCACCCTGTACAAACTCCAAATGGATCAAAGAACTCAACATAAAACTAGAGACTAAATCTAACAAATGAGAAAAATAGAGGAATATTAGTATAAGAAAAGACTTTCTGAACAGAACACCATTAGCATAGACACTAAGATAAACAACTAATAAATGGGACCTCATGAAACAGAGAAACTTCTACATGGCAAAGAACACTGTCATTCAAACTGACAGCCTATAGAACGGGGAAAATTTACTAATTATGCATCCAACTGAGGGTTAAAATTCAAAATATATAAAAAAGTGAAAAAACTCAATATCAAAAAAATAAGCAGTCCGATTTAAAAATGGGGTACAAGTCTAAACAGAAAATTCTCCAAAGAAGAAATTCAAATGGCTAAGAAACACTTTAAAGAAATGTTTGACATTCTTAGCCATCAGGTAAACACAAATCAAAACTACTTTTAGATTTATCTTACACCCATCAGAATGGCTAAGATCAACAAAAACAAGTGATAGTTCATGCTGGCAAGGATGCAGAGTAAGGGGAACACTCATCCATTTAGGGTTGAGTGCAATTTTATAAAAGCCACTATGTAAATCAGTGCAACAATTCCTCAAGAAGATGGGAATCAATCTACCCCAAGACCCAGCTGTATGATTCTTAGGTATTTATCCAAAATACACTTCTTGCTACCACAAAGACATTTGCTCAACCATGTTCATTGCTGTTCTATTCATAATAGCCAGAAATTGGAAACAACCTAGATGTCCCACAACAGAAGAATTGATAAAGAAAATGTAGTATATTACTCAGCTGTTTAAAAAAAAAGTAAAATCTGCAGGTAAATAGATAAAACTGGAAAAAAAATCATCCTTACTGAGGTATCCCAGACTGAAAGAGACAAATACAATATGTATTCACTTATATGTGGATATTAGCTGATAAGTCAATGATAACCATACCACCTGATACAGAGATTAGATATAGAGTAAGGGACCAGAGGGGAGCCAGCAGCAGATAAGTCTCATTAGAAAAGGAAAATATAATAGATGGCTATTAATGAGGATAAAGTGTTAGTTTTCTAAAGAGAGAAAGAAAAGGGGTGGATGGGTAGGGAGGCTGGGAGAATCTGGGAGGAGATAAGGGAGGGGAAGCTGTGGTCAAAATATATTATAGAGAAATCTATTTTCAATTTAAAAACTAAAGTAAAATGCATAATCTTGCTGCCTTGTTAACAACATGAAAATAACACAGACAACTAAACCTCCTCTCAACTCCCTTAGTCATTTCCTAAGACTTGACCCCTATTGTCTTTTTGTTTCTGTGCAGAGGAGGCTGATGAAATAGACATCTTAATTGTCCATAACCTCCCTCACCTGGAGGAATCCTCCCTGTCATTCTCTATGACTCCTCACTGTTCCACTTTGATTCACATAACTTATATCACATGACATGTATTTATTATCTCTCCATCTAAGCTAGAATGTGTGATCTAGGAGCTATTTGAAAGTCCAGTGAATACTACTCTGGTGTCTACAACTAAAATTCTGAGAATACAGTTTTAAGCAGAAGAAACCCACTGTGCCAGTTACGTCAATGTCTTATTAAAAGCTATGCATTAATATAATAAGACTTCTAAATCACATCCTCTTCCTAAGGCTCAGGAACATTTAGGAAGAAGGTATAGAAGATTGCAAGAGCCAGAGGTCATAGAGAACAGCAGCAAAACAGTTTTGGGCATGAACTCACAGTAACTGTGGCTGTGTGCACAAGACCTGTATAATATCAAGACAGCCAACATTTCAGCATGAAGAAGAAAGAGACTCAAATGTCCCCAACTCCTAGCTGAGGAACAATTGACAGCTGATGGCTTCAGGGGGAAGAAGAGACATGCTTTTGTTTGTTTGTTTTTTTAAGGATGTGGCCTCGGGCATGTTGATCCAGATCAAGTCATGGTCCCATATACAGAGTATATTAACAGCACAAACTGAATCAGTTATTTGGAGGAAAAAAAGAAGAGAACAAAGAGGTAGGAATGAATCTAAGAAGAATTATGGAGAGGATAATTACCAAAACCACTGTATGCATATATGAAATTCTTAAGGAATAAAGATACATTATGTGATATATACACATACATGTGTAAACATTATATGCATGTGTTATAATGTATATAAGTATGTGAACAACCTCTAATATATACACATATATATGGAAATAGCTAAGTATGAGTACAGTTTAATACTCAGAAAGGAGAGTAAGAAAGAGCAATACTAGGTGATGAAGAAAGACAGAGGAAGGGAGATAAAGGCCGATGAGTCATTAAAGAGGCTATCAGATAATTGTTTTTTCTAGCTTAAACTCTATCATAGTTTTGTTTTGTTTTGTGGTGGAGAATTACACAAAAATGCAATTGATAGTGAAGGGGTAAAACCCTGACTGAAGATCCATGGCCTCAGAATGGCCACTTTGTCTGAAGTTTACTGTACTACCATATATAGACTGGGAGTATGTGCCTGTGTGTATGAGCAGCTGCCTATTTGTGAGTTCATTACAATGAAAATTATAAATGAATAATTTGAGAATATTTTAGAGTCCAATGTAAGGCTAAAACTCTTAACTAGCACTATGATGAATCACACATCAGAATTAATATTACCTAGGCATTCACTATCCCATTACACAATCTTACTATCAGCTGTTTGGCTTTCTTAAAACAATGTTGTTAATCTGTAGTTCTCACTTTTAAAAATTCAATTGTTTTAATTTTTATATAAGGAAATGAAAAGATAGACTGCTAGAGCCTTCATTCAGGAAACAAACAAAAAGTTTAAAGAAAGGCTTTAAAGAATACTTTTTCATTAAAACAATTTCAAGGAAAATTTCCAAGTTCCTTTATTTACAAAAAAAAAAGAAAAAAATCCTCTACTTTTCCTACAGTACATACGTCCTTTTAGTTTGCATGCTGCACTGCACCATACATTCCTAAAACAAATGGAGGAAGGAGGAAGTCAGAGAAATCTGTGCCAGCTAGAGGCAGAGGAAAAATAAAATGTTTTCAGTACCAGCCTATGACAGACTTAAAGTCTTAAAGAGAGGAAAGGACACACCTAGAGAACAGAGAACTGGGAGGCTCCTGGTTCAAGTTTGGCTATGTTCTCAGGTCCTGGTCCAAGTGGAGAGCTCCCTGTTAGGCTCCTCCCAGCACACGTTGTAGGGGAGGGACTTGAAGTTCTGAAAATGAGAAACCCAATTTTTCAGGGAAAATGTTTAAAGAACAAACAAACATTTGAGGGCTTTTAATCAACTGAAGTCTGGGTGCTTCCATTATTTAAGAAAAAAAATAATTCAGCAATACAAATATAAAATCATTTGAAAATTAAGATTAAAATTAAGTAATTAAGAGTATAATAAATTCAAATAGTAATTCATTTATTTCATTTACAGATGATAAACATTAGATACAATATATATTACATGGTAGTCAAAGTTTGTGATACTAAAATCATACTTTCTAGGTTCAAATCTGTGGTATGATGAGCTTACTTAAACTTCAGCTTTGAATATTCCTCAGGTTTGCTTTGCAGAATACTGTTAAGTGTCAATTTATTAAAATTAGTCGTGAAACCTATCATCAATTTCTCAGTATATAAAAATTCAAATGATTTGTATTTATTTTGACCATGATCATATAAAATCAAATCCTTTAAGTACAAACATGAAAGCTTTATTTCACCCTTCAGTTTAAACAAAAAACCCATTCATTTTTATATAGAAGTCACACTTTGCTTTTTCCACACACACCAACATATTTTATTGATGCTGAGTGTAAATATTACATTTATAGCTACTTATCCATTGCCAATTTACATTATAATACAGGTTCAAAAATAGGGAATTCTGAGGAGTTAGTGAGAAGTTTCATCAGAAAGTACTCTATACTGAAGAGGTGGAGCTTGCACTATAAAAACCAGACCAGGTTGAATGTTCACTGATTGAAAGCTAACTTAAATCTTTGTAAGGCTATTACAGACAAATACACATTTTAAAGCCTTCTAGAGGAACAAGGGCTAACACTGTTTATGCTATTTTATGGGCACAGTGTTACAAAACTTAAGCTGTTCAACAGAAAGCCCAACAGAACTTCATCCAGAGCATACTTGCTTTAGTTTTGTTTTTGTGTGTGTCCCTGTGGGACAGTGTGTTTGCCCTTGTGTATAGACTGAGGATGAAGTGGAGTGTCATTCTCAAATGGTGTTCACCTTTTTTTCTTTTCCCAATCTTCATTTTCACTAAGCATTAATGCTCTGAAAAAGAAATCTTAATATACTTGACTTTACTTTTTGAGACAGTGTTTCACTGACCTTGGAATTTTTCAATTTGTCTAGGCTGCTGGCCAGAGGGCACCCTTTTCCCCTCAGCCTTCTGCCCGTGCCTCCTCAGTACTTGTGTTAAAAGCACAAGGACCCTGGCTGGCTTTTTATGTGGGTGCTGGGAATTCCAAATCAGGCAAGCAGTTCATAACCAAACTGAACCATCTTAAAATCAGGACATATTTAATGAAGCTTTATTTCAATGCATAAACACAGTCAATTAAAAAGGTTCTATAAAAGCCAGAGATAAACTACAAATGACTTTTTTTTTTTTTTTTGCTAAAGTCATTTTTTACAGTATTTCTGTGTATGTGTGTTTTAAGTTCTACAGTTCAAACACACACATCACTTCTTAAAATTGGGAATAGTAATTTATCCAATCAATAAAAATTTACTTTTTACTTTCTTCAAATTTGTATCCTTCCTTAGATTTGGGGAAACATCTTTTAAGTACCTGCAACATTTGCAGCTACCCTGAATCCTGACTACGTGACAGGGTTAAATATTCGACAACAGCTCTTTTGTAGGAACAGGACGGTCACTACTTCCAGACCTAGAAGTGATAGTTGGAAGCTAACCTGAGTGGACCCCGAGTCACCTCAGCCCCCGGACCCACAGCCCTCACTGCACACGCCCCACAGACGCTTAGTGTCTGCGGAACCAAGACTCGCGGAAAATAAGTATTTAGTGCCTGTTCCTGTCACAGTTTTCGGGGAAAATAAAATAAAATAAACAAATTGCGCCAAAACTACCTCAGAAGCCCGCCGCCGTGGCACTGCGGAAGGCGCCAAGCTAGCGCCTCAGTCCCGAGAGTGCTAGAGATCCGCCCAGCGCCTGACAGATAGCCAATCGCCTTCCGGATCCTGAGGCAGCGCGATGACGCAGGCGCCGACGTCGGCGTGATGACGGACGCGGCGTCACCGTCTCCAAGGAACGGTCTGGGGCACAGCTTTCAAAGTCGCAGGGCGGGCCGAGTGGACTCGGCGGCGAGGCGAGGCTTCGCCGCAGTCCTGGCGTCGGGCCTCAGCCCCGCGGAGACCCCGCGGCCGAGCCTGGAGCGTCCCGGGATCGCCGTCCTGTGCGGTCTGACGGGAACTCGGCGTCCTCCGGCCGCGCGCCGCCCTGCGGCCCCTTCCCCGACCCGGGTCCGGCCGAGCGGAGTCTGCCGCGCGTCGCCTGGCTTCGGCGGAGCTGCGGGCCAGGCTGCGCCGCCGCGTGAGTGGGATGCTGATGACTCCGCGCCAGGGCTCGGCTGCCCGGGCGACCCCTTAGCTTTTGGTTTTCCCTCACCGCGGGAGGCTGCTTCTGTTTTTGTTTATTATTTATTTTTTTAAAAAAATCTTATTCCCCCTGCGAGGAATCGATAAAGGTGATGAAAACTCCAAACTAAAATATTGAAATGGCCACAGAATTCGACTTACTGAGAGACCAAAGTAAGCGCTCTATTCCCTGATGAGATAATCATCTGTAAGGTGCAGTGTCCCTATTGTTGACCTACTAATATGTTTAGATTTCCCATGGTGAAAATATGTAAAAACTTAAAAGAAGTCTGCTTCACAAAATGCTTGGTGATGTACATGAGATTATGTATGTACTTAGCAAAGCAGAGCCGCTGGTAAATAAATACAATCCTTAATCGTGCTTAGGAGTCGCTAGACACAAAATAGATTTGTTATGCTTCTCTTGTGCTCAGAGAAACTCTCTGGCTGATGGACCAGGCAGAGTTTGCAAATCTGCAATTATGGACTGCAGACATTGCTCTGGTCATTAGTTTAAAAGATGTTTGTTGACTAACTGTTTCATTACGTGGCAGGTTCTATAGAAACATAGCTGATGTAGGGATGGAGATATGTTCTTTTTCTCCAAGCATGTAATTGGCAGAGGGAGATAAATAAATCCCATACATACACTGATGCGGCAGCAACTGCAGACTGGTTTGCATTAGTTACCAAGTACAGTTGGTAGAATTATTAAGTAAACGTTGAGATATAAAGGAGAATAGCATCTGACACATGGCGCTAAACAAATATTAACTATTATGCAATTAATGAACCACGGCCAAAGGAGATGTCCTATGGACAGAAACTTGACATATCAGTGAATGTTTACTGATAAGAATGCTTTAGGTATCCCAAGTATTTGCAGCATTGAAAGGACTGACTGGAAGACAGAAAAATTGCCTTGAACAGAAGGATCTAGAAGTTTATAGAGGTTTATATACAGTTCAGTTAGCTACAGTCATCATAGATAAGAAGTGACCTAAGGAGAAAGTGGCTGAGAGATTTGGGGGGTGGGGGTGGGGAATGCAACTAGGGTTTTGACTTCAACAACAGGGAAGATTGGAGAAACATGCACTCTGTTGGAAGCATCAGAGACCAGAAAGGTTAAAGACATAATCTCTAATTTTTTATTTATTTTTTTTTTTCTGTAAGTGTATTGCCTAGCTCTCAGAATTTCTAAATTGGATCTTGGGCAAAATATTTAGCTTCCTGTGCCTCTGGTTTTGTTTCCTTTTTTACTCATGAGTGTAAGAACACCCTAACTCTGAAATTGTGGGACCTAATTGGGATGATACAATGAAGCCCTTAGCATAGGAACTAGTACATGTTAAATGCTCTGTTCTCTCTCTCTCTCTCTCTCTCTCTCTCTCTCTCTCTCTCTCTCTCTCTCTCTCTCTCTCTCTCTCTCTCTCTCTCTGTGTGTGTGTCTTCCACACACTAAAATCATGACACTCTAAGACAATTTCTTTTAAATTGAAAACTGAATGGTTCAGGAAAAGACCAGTAGAGTAGAAGAGAAAATTCTTATATGAGAGCAGAGCTCTCTGGGAAAGGGGAGCATGGAATTGTAAGGTTTGTATGAAAAAATGAAAATCTTGTATACCAATTAAAGATGTGGGTGTCCTACTAGCCACTACACTTCATTACCTGCTGAGGTACAGAAGAATGTTATCCACCCTCCCATCACCTCTCATGCTCTCGGCATTGACTTCTGTCAGTCTTCTCACTGGTTCCATTTGTTTTATTTTGAGATCTGGCTTTAGATTCTCTGTGTAGCCCAGGTTGACCTCAAACAAAATACAGTAAATCTTTATTTTTTTCAAAAATCCGTAAGATTATATCTATGTCTTCAGGGTACAGGAGGATTTCTTTAGTAGATTTGATTTTTACTAAAAGAAGATGATACACTAATAAACTAGAATATTACACGATACCACCAATGTCTCCAAAGTTTACAAAAGCAACTGGTTATTGTATTTGCATATTTATGTGCATTTGTTTATTTAAACATATACACAAAAGAAAATAAGTGCTACATTACAAAGTGAAAAATTTTTGAAATACAATTCAAGAAATAGGAATGGCTAGAACCTCAAAAAACTTACCTCTGCCTCTTCCTCAAAGATAGTGAAAGATAAACCACTGTCTTTAATTTTATTTCTTATTTTAGTTTTTTCTGTTTTAGTTTTAAAAAGTAAGATCATGAATCATGTGTTCTTCTGTGCTACATCATTCATATTTTTTAATTTATATCACATATAAATGGAATTAGTTGATTTTGATTGCATACACACTTGGTAGTTTTTAATTAATCACATATCTGTTATTTTGATGGATATCTGAGATAGTTCCAGATAGTGGATCACTAGGAATCATACTGTTAATTTCTTTTTGTTATGGTCCATGTTCAGTTACACACATTTTGGGTTGTTATATTGTCAAGAAATGTTTATATTTAATTCTAAAGGTTAGTGATTTTAAACTCCCATCAGCAATGTTTGGAAGCTTGGTTTGTTCCACATATTCCCCAGTTCTCTTTGTGGTTGCAGATGTGTGATTGTGGACCCAAGAGGATACTTCTAATGTCATTCCTCAGACTTTGAGCATTGTTTTCTTTCATTTCTTGCTGTGAGATGGTTATTCTGTGTGCTATAAATATGTTTTGCTCTCATTGATTGATAAATAAAGCTGTTTTGGCCAATAGCCAAGCAAAAATAAGGTTAGGCAGTACATTCATTCAAAGACAGGAAGAAGTGCGGAGTTGGAGCAGCTGCCAGCAAACTAGCTGCCCAAGGAACAACATGCCAGCAGATCAGTAATGCCATGACCACATAGAAATACAGAGATTATTACAAATGAGTTAATCTAATTTGTAAGACCTAGTTAGTAATAAGCCTGAGCCATTGGCCATAGAATTGTAATTAATATAAAACTCTAAAAGGTTATTTGAGAACAGACAGGTAGAAATTCGTCCATTTACATTTTTCTTTTTTTTAATTCTCTCTTTTTTTATTATTATGAATAAAGAAGTCACATTTTCTATCCTTGTATATCCTTATTCAAGGTCCCTTCCCCCTCCCACCACATCAGGTCATTCTCTCTTCTCCAAAACATTTTTTTTCTTTCTTTTTTTCTTTTTTTGAGACATTCTCTGATTGTGCTAGAATTTGCCAAATAGCCTAGGATGATTGGTTAGGAAACCCCAGGGATTTCTCTACCTCTACCTCTCCAACACTGTAATTACAAGGATGTTTCATCAAATTGTGCTTTTCTTTTTTCTTTTTCTTTTTCTTCTTTGAGACAGGATTTCTATGTGTCCTGGCTGTCTTGGAACTTGCTTTGTAGCCTAAACTGTCCTCAATCTCACTGAGATTCCCCTGACTCTGTGCAGGAGTGCTGGGATTAAAGGCATGTGCCACCATCTCCCAGTTTGGGCCACCACCCCAAGTGTCCTGCTTTTCTTTTGTGGACTCTATGAATTGAACTCAAGTCTCAACCCTGAAAAGCAGTCACTTTGTCAACTGAGAGACTCCCCAACTAACCCATTTTTGCCAGTCTTAAATTTTAATTTGTACTAGTTTTAATTTATACTTTTCTGATGTCTACTGAGCCTGAGCTCCTTTTGTTAGTTGAACTCTTCAGAATACTTTTTGGATGCAGACCCCCTCCCCTTTTTGTTTTTCTGTTTCTCAACTGATTAGAAATTCTTTATTTTAGATACACTATCTTTAACAATTATAAATCTTGAAAATGTCTTCTGTTTATGCTTTGTGTTTTCATTTTAATGTTCTTTTTAAAAATAAGTTCTTAATTATAATGTAGCCCAGTTTGTTGGTATTTTTTAGTTTACATGTTCTTACTTTCATATTTGCTCAGATGTCACACCATGACCAAGGCAACTTACAGAAGAAACAATTTATAGGGGTTACAGTTTCAGAGGGTTATAAATACCATGGCAAGGAACAAGGCAGCAGTCAGGCAGGCATGGTAAGAGTGTACATCTTGATCCACAAGCACAAGACAGAGAGAGCTCTAACCAGGCTCTGGTTTTTGAAACTTCAGAGACTATCCCAATGACATACCTTCTCCAACAATGCTACACCTAATCCTGTGAACCTATGGGGCTCAGTCTCATTCAAACCACAAGTCTGTCTACCTGTGTTTCTTTCTTTCAAATTTAAATAGTCTTTATCTTAAGGTTATAGAACTGTTTCTTGGTTCTTCTCTACGAATTTATTATTTTAATTTTAGAGATACTGTTCACTTGGGATTGATTTTTATGAGTGATACTATTTTCCCTCAGTTGTCTGCCTGACCTTGATCCATAAACAAAAAGATTACCCATTCTTCATCTACTCCTGTTCCAGTTCTGGAGTATGGATTTGACCTTATTAACATGTATGCATAAGTGTGTATCATTATATTTATGAATTCTAAATACCTTTAAATTGGTAAATCTTGTTTAGTCTTTTTGATATGATTTGGCTCTTAAATGTGTCCCAAAAGCCATGTGATAAAAGTTTAGTGTCGGGCTGGACTGATGACTCAGCTGTTGAGAGCACCGTCTGGTCTTCCAGAGGACCAGGGTTCAATTCCCAGCACCTACATGGCAGCTCACAACTGTCTATAGTTCCAGTTCCAGGCAAACACCAAGGCAAATAAATAAATAAATAAATAAATAAATAAGGATTTCTGTTTTTTGTTTTTTTTTGTTTTTTGGTTTTTTTTTTTTTTATAGTGTCATTTGATGATGCTATTGGGAAGTCATAGAAACTCTAAGAGGTGGGGTCTAGGCGGAGGGCTTGAAATCAGTGCCTTTGAATTTCCTTGACCCTGGCTTCCTTCCCTAGGCCCTGGCTCTCTCTGTTTCCCGGATGCCATTGATAAATCTGCTTCACCACCGTCCCTGCTAAGATATATGAAGCTCTGTTTACTACAGACCTATAGCAATGGAGCTGAACAAATGTGAGCTGAGACCAGGAGCCACAATAAACTCTTCAAGTTATTTTTCTAGTGATTTTATCACAGGGATGGAACATTTTCTCTTATTATGCTCTGTAAATTATAACTTCCCAAGGCATGCGGCTTTCTGATAGAGCTAGCCTGATCCTCTTGTGTGTTTTTTTTTTTCTTTGTTTTTTTTTTTTGTTGTTTTTTTTGTCTTAGTTCTATTTCCTTTCAGAATTGGCCTTTCAGTTTCTATAACAAGTTTTGAATATTGATTGGAATTTCACTGGGGTGTGTAGACCAATGGGGAAAATGACTTGAGGAGACAGACTTCATACTGTGAATTCTCTCTTCACTTCTTTAGGTCTTTAATTTCTACTGATTAATTTATCAAATACAAAAAATGTTTTTGTATAGGAATTTTATACTTCTTTTGTGAGATTTGTGATGTCGGGCTGGAGAGATGGCTCGGAGGTTAAGAGCACCGACTGTTTTTCCAGAGTTCCTGAGTTCAATTCCCAGCAACCACAGGGTAGCTCACAACCATCTATAATAAGATCTGGTATACTCTTCTGGCACATAGGAATAGTGGAGGCAGAATGTTGTATACATAATAAATAATTTTTAAAAAATTGTGATGTCAGTATATACAAATGCATTAAATTTTTGCATTTTGATCTTTAATTAACAACATCATTAAATTTACTCCTGATTTTAAGATTTTTGTGGATTTTTTGGAGTAGTTAACATACATTCATCTGAGTTTTTTCTCTTTGAACCTTCACACCTCATCTATTTAACTGCTTCAGTGTGGCATTAACTAACTTGGACCTCCATTAGAGTATGAAATAAGTGTCACGAGAACTTACTTTTTGTGTTAGCCCCAAAGGAAAGGTGTTCAACATGTTCAACATTTTCCCTACTTAGATGTCATGTTTATAGTGTAGTTCTTTGGTTTTTAGGGTAGTGTGTGTGTGTGTGTGTGTGTGTGTGTGTGTGTGTGTATCTGCAGAATGCGTGCAGAAGCCAAATTACAACATGAGGAAGCAGTTCTGTCCTTCTAACCCTCCAGAACTAGAGATTGAACTCGTCCTTTGGCTTAATGATAGGTGCCTTTATCTGCTCAACCATCTTGCTTCCCCTGTTTGTGGCTCTCAGTTTTATTCTGGACTATATTTTTCATGGTTTCATGGCATTTCCACTGAAACTGGATTCTGTGTCCTACAAGTTCTCAGTAAGGAATGGATAATCTTTTCAGCTGACTTTAAGAATTCTAAGGAATTGGTTCATAGCTAGGTACGGTGATGGCTCATGCTGTAGTCCTAGAATCCAGAAGGCATATACCAGTGAGTGAGGCCAGCTTGAGCTACATAAGAGTTCTAGATTAGCCTAAGTGAAGCCCTATCTTCTAGAAAGAAAGAATGGAAATAAGGAAGAAAGAATAAGATGTGTATCTTCCCAGTGGTTATTAGTGGTAGATATGGGAACAAAACCAGTGGAGAATGTGTTTGCACTGCTGCCAGAAAAGGCTAATAGATAATTCAGACTTAGGAGAGAGAAGATTAGTCCTCTGTAACTGTTCTGTATTCCATTTGTGAGTCATTATTTGCCTTATAAATATTAAAAGGACCTAATTTTACATTCCAAAACTGTGCTGAAATTGATGATTCATCTTATGAGAAGCAATATCAGAGATTAGAAATTTTTCATTGGATACATCAGATAGTGGCTGCTGTTATTCTAGTTTTACACAACAGACTTACTGAAATTATTTTTCTTTGTTTCAGATGATAAACTAAATGATATTCTTAGACAGCATCAAATTGAACATATTTTCAAAGACCCAACTATTCAGGTATGTGGAATAATTTAAGTATAACAAACTAGATTGAAATTTGGTTGTAAATATATCTACATCTTTATGAATTATTGATTACAGTCAATACAAATCCTCAATATAAATTCTCCTTAGAATTATTCACATTTGAAGTTGTCTACAACTTTTGAAATTTTGCTTCTGGCTTTGATTCTTGTAAGGGAAAATGTAATTTTGCTAACTGAAAGTAAGTTCTTTGTCCATAAAAATTGTTTAATTTTTTTTTTTTATATTTGAAGCTAATGTTATATATGTTAAAGTAGCTGAGGTCTGAAATGGGAATTTATTCAAGCTTTGAAACATACTAAAGTGATTTCTCAAGATGCGGCTAGTTATGTAATTATTTCAGTTCTTACAAATTATGATATTATTGAAAAAACTGGAATGTCGGTTAAGTGTCCTGCATGTGTAAGGCCCTGAGCTTGCTTCCTACCTCACCTATTAAAAAACCCAGGAATTATGACTGAAACAAAACTAATACAGATAATAATAATACATGCATTGATTTTTAATGTTTATTGGCGGAAATGTTTTTCTTTAAACCTTAATTTTAGATTTTATCAACAAGATGAACTTAGTCTGGTATATATTCTATAGCATGGGTCTGAAAGCTTGTTTAAGCAGTAACAGCACCAAAAGACAGATTTTCGAAGGTCCAGTAGCTGTCTAGATGTTATTGCAGTACAGGTGCTGGAAGCTATAGCTGGCTTGGTCATGAAGATGTTTTTACTGGTAACACACCAATGGATACAAGACAACCATCAGAGATGTCTGTACTATGCACTATGATTGTAATTGGAAATCAAGGTAGCAAGCTAGTCAGGGACACAGCTTCTCTTATCATTGCAAGCTATACCTGCTTTGATTCTTAGCAGGTGTAGGTTCTTTTCTACATGTACAGTTTTTATAATCATATAATAAATCTTGATTCTTATTCTTTATCTCCATGGCAGAATAATATTTCTGTCTCCCAACTCCTCTGTAATCCTCATATCTCCCAGACTTCTATTACACATGTCTTGCTTTTCACTGTGTACTTTGAAGTGGTGAGAGAAGTGATGTGGTGACGTAAAATGGGTGTCGATCTCCTAGCATCAATGCCTAAGTCCTTGACCATGTGTAGTTTTTCCCTTAAAGATTTGATATCCTTATAATGGCTAAAAAGCATGGAGACAGAATACAGTCTGCATATTCAGCCCTGCATCCAGAAGTGGAATGGTGAAGGTCAGAGGGGCTGGGACTACAGCAGAAGATAAGCCACCAAGTCCTAACAGTATACTAGCAGTCCTATCCACAGGAGAGACCCATAGTTCTTGAAAACCTTAAATCCATTGTAGCATTTGATATGATAGTGGCTCTTCCTGTATGGCACCTAGCATTAGACCACCTTGCATTGCTTTTAATATCTAAGAGCTCTATAGACAGGCACGACCTTGAGAAGAGGCTGTTATTTGAAATGGAGCATTCTGGAGATACAAAAATAACGAGCAGTCATAAGTCATGAAGCTTGTGGACATAGAGCCTGATAGAAGATGGACAGGAGAAGCTGGTGGGGGGTGGGCACTAGGAGCAAGCAGACATAGATGTGCTAAGAAATTTAAGGAGCACAGAGCTGAGACTGTGGAGGACATAGTGGATGATAACCCCCAGGTCCCATGGCAAGGAGCCAGTCCTGTTGCCAGTGGATTACAAAACTCATGGATCTCAGACTACTTAGCCTCTGCAGCTGTCTCACTGCTGCCTCTGGCTTGCTACCAGTAGTAGTACTGAGAGCCTTTAACTCAGGTTCAGGAGTTTATTCTGCTGCCTCAGCTTTCTCCTCCCACAGTGTTTTAATGCTGGGCAGGGTTTGAGAGCCAGAGAGTGCTGTGTTCCTTCTTTTCCCTCTCTAGTGTGAAACTTGTCACCCATCCTTCATTTGGACATGTGTCACCCTTTGGTGCACAAACTTTCGAGGCCCTGGAGTTGAAAGAAATCTGTCTAGTAGGTAATGAGTGAAGTAATAGAATAGGAATTTTATACTATCAACTGTCTATAGTATATAGATTTTTATAACTGTCCACAGACAATATTAAGTCCCCTTTTAAGAGTCCAGGAATCCAATAGAGAAGTTACAGCACACTGTAAGACAAAGTAAAACCAAATGAAATGAAATTGGAGATTAGAGGCATCTATGATAGTAAAAGCTGTCTCACCTTACCACACCAGCCCTCCCTCAAGACAGCCTATGATTCTTCCTGTGCAGGAGTGGGAATGTAGTGAGTCGTCTCAAGGAGCAACAGGAACATACCAATAGGTACCTAGTAATTTTAGAAAAAGATCTGTGTAACAAAAGGTAGCAATATAAAAACAAACTACAATTTTTAGAGGTTAAAAACTATGATACATAAGATTTTTTTAAATGTAATAAATAGATCCTCAACATCAGACTTGAAACTGTAGTAATCTTTAGATTATGAAATTATATTTCAGAGAAATAAAGAATAAAAATTAAGAAAACATTTATGAGACACAACCAAGAAAGATAATATGCAAATTTCCAAGAGTCTCAGGAGGAGGATAAAAAGAATTGCAAAAGTTACTTAAAGAATTAATGAAAAAGAAAAGTTAAGTGGCAGAAACCTTAAAAAGGCACAGAATTCTAGCCCAAACTCCCAGTCCAGTCAAAGAGAGTGAGGAATTATATAAGCAAATTGGTCAAGATCATGGATGGGAAACCCCCAGAGACATTTGAGCTACTGGGAGCTCATTGGCTCTGGACTGACAGTTGGAAACCTGCATGGAACTGAACTAGGCACTCTGAATGTGGAAGACAGTGTATGGTTTAGGCAGATTGTGGGGCCTCTGGCAGTGGGACCAGGATTTATCTCTAGTGCATGAACTGGCTTTTTGGAGCCTATTCCCTATAGAGGGATACCTTGCTCAGCCTTCATATGGTGGATGGGTTTAGTCCTGCCTCAACAATATGCAGACTATATTGGCTCTCTGTGGGAGTCCTTACCCTCTCTGAGAAGTGGATAAGGGATAGGGTGGGGAGAAGCTGGGGGCTAGTAGGAAGAGGGGAGGGAAGCGGAACTTTGGTTGGTATGTAAAATTAAAAAAAAAAACTTTTAAATAAAAAAAAAGAGAATTAATGAAGTCATATAAAACTTTTGGGAGAAATCTAGACATCCAAGATCATAGGTTTCCAAAATATGTTCAACCCCAAAATGGTCTTTGTAAAACAGGTTGTAATTGAGTGTACAGAAAGTTTTGTATTCAGATAATTCTGAAAACAGCAGCACCAGACAATAACTTACCATATACAAATTGAACTTCATAAGATTGTCAGTGAATCCTACAGCCAGGTAGAGTGGGATGATTTATTTCAAGTACAGAACAAAACTGTCAGCCAACAATTTACCTGTCAAAACTGTCCATTAGAAATAAAAGAGATAAAGAATAGCTGAGAGACGTCGTAACTGTCAAACTGCAACAAATGATAAAGACAGTTTGTTAAGCTGAAATAAAATAGCACTGATTGTTACCATGCTGAACTGTATAAGTTAAGCTTACATACAAGAATATTCTGTTATTGCCACTATGATATTTAGGTCACTTTTAATTCTTGTATAGAATGTAAAAGGCAGAAATGCTGAAAGTAACTTTAACTACAATTACTTTCTGACTACACATAAAAACAATAGTTCGTAACATGGAAACTTTAATAGTACGGGAAAAAATAACAATATAAAGTTTTTGTACATCATTTCAAAAGTTCAGGTATAAACAGCTTCTATTTTAAACTTGAGATGTTTTATGTATGCCTCATGCTCAGCAAAAGCCAAAGCACTGTGTAGATACACAAATGATACAGAAAAGAATCAAAACATACTATTTATAGAAGTAATCACAGTGAAAGAAAGCAAAAGGTGAGAACAAAAGATCTTTTTTCTAGGACTTTGTGTATTCTCTGATTTACCCTAACATTTATTGGTGTTTTCTAAGTAAATGTTCAAATTATCTTTATATAATAGTAGTGTCATATGTTGTTCTCCAGCCTTTAAATCTTCCTTACACCTTATCACTTTTAACAGTGATAATAAGCAGCTTTGTATTGTTACTGAACTTAATGTAGCTTCTCTTGTTTACCACAAATAATAATAATTGATGTTGATGATTGATAGATATGTCATCAAATAGAAAATTCTTCATAGTTCTTATTGACCAATTTTTATCTTATGTGGCTAAATTTACCAAATGCAAATCAGTGTTTTTCTTTTCTTTCTTTTTTGATAAATTTTATGAAGTTATAAAAATTGTAATGACATTTAATTTTAAGCCTGTTTTAATTTTAGCTAGAATAATGTGAGACAACATTTTTAAAAGCCTATTTTCTGTTATAGAACAGCATGTCCAAAGGAGGCAGAGGTGACATAGTAGTAAACTCAATAGATGATCAAAGGTAAAGTATTACCAGATACATATTATTTTTTACATTACTTGATCACTGAAAAAAAATTCCTTTAGTTTAGTGATCTTTTTCCTTTTTTTATTATGAATAAAGTCTCATTTTTATCTATGAATCCCCATGTTCAAACTCCCTTCTCCCTCTGCCCCTCCCAGTAGCTTCTTTATTTTATGATCTGCTATAAATACTCATTACATGCGATTGAGTTTGTAAAAATATTGGTGGTCTATAAAAGTGGATTATAATGGAGGATGAGCTTGCCTGCCCCTCCCCCTGATATTTGGTAATATCTGGGAGCATCTTTGATTTGTTTACAAGTAAACCCAGTGGAAAGTGAGGGTGGAAGCCAGAGAAGCCATTTGTCATCCTTCAGTACTCAAGTCTTTTCTCCTCCTGCCCTTTCCAGACAAGCAACAAGTTTTCCATCCAAAATATTACTTGTGCTAAGGGTTTAATAAAAAAGCAAACTACTAAACATAAAGTCTTATTTTGAGATTTATTTTACTTGTTAGAAACTTAAAATAAATGGAACAGAGTACCCTGTCTTTTAATTCTGTATTTTCCTTTAGTTCTTTACCTCCTCTTATTGCTGAGTATGAGAAACATCTGGAAGAACTCAGCAGACAGCTAACCTATTACCAGGTATGACATCATAATCACTAAGCATTTGTGTGGTTTTACTATGAGAAGAAAATATGGAAGTCTCATTAATCTAAATGTGTATGTTTAGACATTATCTTCAGTTTTCTCTTAAATCCAATATTTCATTGTTCTTGCTCTCTAGAAGAGGCTTTTGGAGTTTTGAGCTGTGTCCCAAGTGCATTATTATTTGCTTCTGTCTCCGTTCAGAACTGTCTGATAGCTTTTCATATCTTACCCATATTCTACCATATTTGTCAGTGTTTGCAGAATGTTTTTTCCTTATTTTCAGATCTATTTCTGTCAAGTGCCTTTATCTTACGCCTTTTAGATAAGGTATTCCTAACCTACTTCCAATATAGGCTTAAGATCTAGAAATTTTTTTTTTCTAGTGAAAGTTTATTTTAAAAATAGTGGAAATAAATTCGGAAAGTTGTCTATAGGCAGATCTATCTCCAAGCTTCTGAGATAAGGTCATAAAAAACTAAACATAATATGGGATGTAATTTTAGTTACCCACATTTTATTTCTTTGAGTTGAAATAGATGTCTTTTACTTTGCCTCCCAAATTTTCTGATACTAGGACAACATAAATATTTCATTTTTTAAAAGACTTTTTAATTTTTAAATTAGCTTACAAAGTAATAAGTTTTTGTATGGTTTTTTTGTTTGTTTTTTGTTTTTGTTTTTGTTTTTTTACATACTTTGTTTTTATTGATTCTTCCTCTGGTTGTTTTTGCTCTTTTGAGGGGTCCCTGCCTCCCAGCACCCAAGTAAATACACAGAGGCTTTATCTTAATTATAAATGTATGGCCTTAGCTTGGCTTGTTTCTTGCTAGCTTTTTTTAAATTTAATTTATCCTACCTATCTTTTGCCTCTGGGCTTTTGCCTTTTCTTATTCTCTTTCTTATTCACTCCATGATGCCTGGGTGGTTGGTCCCTGGTATCCTCCTCTTCTTGCTCCTTGAGAAGAGATTCTCTTTCTTCCTTTTTCTCCCAGATTTCTCCTTCTGTATATCCTCTCTGCCTGCCAGCCTTACTTACCCTTTCTTCTGCCTCACCATTGGCCCTTCAGCTCTTTACTAGATCATCTGATGTCTTAGACAGGCACAGTAACACAGCTTCACAGAGTTAAACAAATACAACATAAACAAAATTAACACACCTAAAAATAATATCCTGAAATACCCTCCTAGCTCCCCCTCCATGTGTATCTGCACATTTCATTCATTCCTTTTCCCAGCTATACCCTTGACCCTAGAGTTTCCTTTTCTACTTTTGCTGTTTTCCCCACTGTCTTCTCCTAAAGTAGCTACTGCTGCTACTGCTTCCTTCTAGAATGTATAAAGAATTGTAAAAATTAACCCCCCAAAACAAAGCTGCCAATCAAGTAATGGACAGTTCACAAACAAAAGAAATACAAATGGTAGATAAATATTTAGAAGTATTTCTTGATCACAACTTTTGTATCTTGGGCTTAGCCCACTAGCTGACAATGGCTGCTCTTTGTTAGAACTAGATTATACTAATGATTGTATTTGGCATAGATACCAAACCCCGAATCAATTCACTAATGGTAAAGAAAGCAGGGTTAATTTGATGTAAATGTGAGAAAGCATAATGGCTTTTTATAAAAAATAACCCCTGGAGACTGATTTTCTCAGAGTGCTGCTGTGGGAAGGGCAGATATTAGGCCCATTGTCTTTTCTCTTAATGCATGTGCTGTGCTTTAAAGTGTAGTACATAGTAAGCTTTGATTGCTTTTCATCTCTTTTACAAAATACCTGAGAAAAATCAACTTAAAGGTAGGGAGGTGGATACCTGCCTCAATTACTTTGGTTTTGAGAAGAAAAAGATTAGCATGGTATCTAGAGAACATGGTAAAAGAAGCTACTCACTGCATGGTATCTGGGAAGCAGAGAGAAGAAAAAGGTTGCTATCACAAAATAAAATCTTGGAGGCTGTTCAGATTAGGTTGTGTCTCTGAACTGTTCATTAGCTATGGATTAATTTGTTGATGAAGTTAGAGCCCCTATGATGCAATCTCTTCTCAGGTTACCACCTCTAAACATAAGCTTTCAAAATGTCAATCTGTAGAGGGAGGAATTTATATGCAACCCTAGTAGTATAGGTTTTTTAATATCTGGTAAATCCCAGGGCTTATGGCAACAAAAGAGTTAGAGCTAAATTAAATGATTTTATAGTATTAATTTTTAATTAATAGATTGATTTACTAAGAGACCACAGTGCTTACAACACCTAAGAATAAAGTTAGATATTGTCTTTGCATAAAGACTTGTGTAGAGGGGCTGGAGAGATGGCTCAGCGGTTAAGAGCACCCTCTGCTCTTCCAGAGGATCCGGGTTCAATTCCCAGCACCCACATGGCAGCTAACAACTGTCTGTAGTTCCAGTTCCAGGCAAACACCAAGGGAAATAAATAAATAAAGTTTAAAAAAAAAAAAAGACTTGTGTAAACTTTCTATTTCCAAATTTATTTCTTTATAAACTTATGAAGTGAAGGTGTAGAGCTGTCATATGTTAATTCTTTAATTCATTTCACATTCTTTGTGCTGTATATTTTAACCTTTGGCCATTTAAACTTAAACCAACCACAGCAAGGTATTTTTTTCCTTTAGATGGGCAATTAAAGAACAACAAAAGTCCTTTTTAGTTTTAGGACTAACAAATCTAAAGTTCCTGCAGAATTCATTCTGAATTGCTATGATGTGTACTTCAGTTGTTGTTCCAGAATAGCTAGTTGTGTGGAAATTACACTCTGTTTAAACCTCTTATAACCAACCTATCTGACTCCTGTTTCTCTTTAAGGAGCTAGTTTTCTGAAGTGCTTGGCTTAAGTTTCTCATTTGGTATTCCTACTTACTGACTTAGTCATAGGAGGAAGCTCCACTAGAAAGCCTACTTCAGTGATAGCAATAGTGTTATATGTTTTTAGAGGAAAAAAAAGATGTTGATATATACTTCTAAGAATAATATATCTATGCTCACATACATGTAATTTTAAGAATTACAGATATATTTGGGCATAGTGGCACATGTCTTTATTCCCAGTACTCAGGTGGCAGAGGCAGGTAGATTTCTGTGATTTCAAGGCTAGCCTGAGGTACATTGAGAAACTCTCAAAAAAAATCTAAAAAATTGAAAGAAAAAAGAATTGCAGGTATAACCAAGAAATAGTATACCTTCAAAGCAGGAAAAGAAAAAAAGTATAGTGGGGAAATTCTGATGATACAAGAAGTACTATGTAGATTTTTTTTCTTCCAAATAATTAAATATTTTCAAATATTTTATGGTAAGGTTCTAATGTGACTTATGTAATATAAATATATCCTATATAATCATTTATAGTAGTAGATACTTTTCAAATTAGAACAGTTAAGAGTGTTTTTGCAAATATAATCAATACTCGGTTATCTGGTAGTACATTAATTCATTTTAGTTTGAGTGAAATTCTGGTCTAGCTAAAATTTAGGAAAAATTCAACTTAGATTTCAGTTTCATATTAAAAAGTGGTTAGTGATTTCTTAAGCCAGGCTGCTTTGAGCCTCTCTGAGTAGTAGAGAGACAGACTTGGAGAGCAGCCTGTTCACACATCTCTTGCCAGGTCTGCTCCAGGCTTGGCTCTTCTCCTTTACCCTAGAGTGCACAATCAAGACTGATGGGTATATTTTAAGCTGAGTACACCTTTGTTTTAAACATGTGTCTGTATTACCAGCTCTCATTGAAAACTGACTTGTTTGCCATTTGCTTTTATAAAATTTCCTCTTTGAAATACTGATATTCTCTTTATTACCTCAGAAAAAATCAGTAAAATTTTCATCTTACTCTCTTTACAGTATGGATTATAATCTTCATTGTATTTTAGTTAGTGGGTGTTTAAGTCATCTACCCTGCTAAATGTGTCAGTGACCATGTCTGCTTACCATAGCAACCTTGTTTAAAACAGAGTTCAGATAATTACTAAGGGTAGTGAGGTGGAGAGTGAATAACTGCTAAAGAAGACCCTAATCTTCTGTCACCATTCTCATTTTACCTCTTGAAGTAGGAAAGAATCGACATACTGATAGGGGCTTTCCTAAACAGATGATCTAATTAAGATATATTTTCAAGGATAGCACTCAACTATTTTTTGTTTGTTTTTTATTTTCTGAGACAGGGTTTTTCTGTTTAACAGGCTGTCCTGGAACTCATTTTGTAGACAAGACTAGCTTTGAACTCACAGATATTTACCTGCCCCTGTCTCCTGAGTGCTGGGATTAAAAGCATACGCCACCCTGTACAACTCAACTGGTATTTTTATTATACTGAAGTGTATCTTCTTTTGTTTTCCTGGATATATATTTTTAAATATTTCTTAGTTGCATAAAATGTTTTTGTTTATTTATAATATACTCAAAATGGATGTTTTATTATGTTTGGTATATTGTTAAACTATCTGCATGTGATATTGCTTGTTAAATTTAATGAATAAGTTTTATCTGTAAATATCACAGAGTCTTGACTGCTTTTATGTGGATTGAGCACTAAATGAAGATCTAATTGTCTGGAGAATGTCTTACTACCTCATGTTTTATTCTTGCAGAAACACATGGGTGAAATGAAACTACAACTTGAAACTGTCATCACTGAAAATGAAAGGTAAATCAATTAGCCAATTGGTATTTTGTTGCTTGAGGTAACTTTTATTTTTGTTCTTCGATATATAGAGTATGGTGGTTTAGACTTCTGGCCTTGAATTTCTGTTCACTATTGGCTTCATTAACTATGACTTTAAACAAGTTATGTTACTTCTTTCTGTTGTAACTTTCTTGCCTATAAATTACAACTAATTAAAGAATCATTTTTTTCAGGGTAGATGACTTAAACACCCACTAACTAAAATACAATGAAGATTATAATCCATACTGTAAAGAGAGTAAGATAAAAATTTTACTGATTTTTTTCTGAGGTAATAAAGAGAATATCAGTATTTCAAAGAGGAAATTTTATAAAAGCAATAATTTTTACCTATTATTGTTATAGATTTATATACATATATAATATATGTGTGTATATATACATACAATATTTGTGTATATAAACCTACTGAGTCCATTTTTGTTGCTCTCATATGTATTTTTTAGAGCTGTCCACATGGTTTTGGGCAACCACTCCTTTTCCTCTCTCAGTAATCCTTAATTGCCTATAGTTCTTCCTCTAAGAGTGAAGTCTTGTAAGATTTTCCCTGTTCATATTGTGATGTCACCTGGTGTCATTGTTTAGATCTTTGTTTAGGTTACCATGTTGTTGAAACTTCATGAGTGTAGCTTCCCTAACCTGTATAGAAGATGCACTCTCTTAGCAGCTGTCCTCCTGGTCCTTTGGCTCTTACACTTTCTGCTTCCTCTTCCTTTGTGTTCCTTTATTCTCATATATAGCTATTGTGTTATAGAATGTGGCTGGGAACCTCAGTCAGTTTTCTGCATTTTGACCAGTTGTAGCTTTCTATAGAAGTCATTATCTGCTACAAAAAGAAACTGATTTGATGAGAGCTGAGATCTACATTTATCTGTGGGTATAAGAATACAGATTGTATTGGTGTAGGAAAGTAGTAGTAGTGAGTCCTCCTCTAGGTTTCCTAGCCTCACCACTCTGAGATCATTGGCTAGGTTTATAGGACTGTGTATGAAATTTTCCACCTATAGAGCAAGCCTTCAGTCCAATTAGACCTCTGTTGGTTACTCACAGGGTAGAGGAGGTAGTATTTTACCCTGGGAATAAATTATACTGGTCAGCGTCGTCTTTTATAGGTACCACAGCTGGGTAGGACTATTGATATCCCCCCCAAAATATATATTGTTTTTCAGTAATAGATACTTAGCCAAAAACTAACTACCCACCCCACCTTTTGGGACTGTGGGCATTGTGTTCTTAAAATTACTTCCTGCTGTCTCAGGATGAGTACATCTTCAGGAGATCTTGAAAAGAAAAATTTGAGTTAATGGTTAAATCCTGAGAGAGGTAGCTGTATCATTTGTTGTCTAGTCTCTGTGTAATAGGAAGGTGCAGAGCTTGTTTGAAGTCTTGGGTGCAGTAGTCTGTCAGGCTGAACCATCTCAGGTAACTACTTGGAAATTGTCCTGAGCAGTTTGTAGTTCAAAGCCAATCTTTAGATGTTGGTTTTTAGCATAGTGATACTATCATCATGTAAGTAGAATCATTGTTGTGGAGCTGCATCGTTATGCATCATCATGATTCACTGTAGAAAACTGATAGAGACTCAAACCTGAGATGATGTATAAGAAGCTAGATGAATCATTTTTTTTCTAGAATTAGTTAGTACTCTGTATGACCATTAATATCATGACAAAAAGATATATATAAATCTTATAAATTTTGAGTTAACATTAATACCTTAGGAAAAGATTTAAAGAGTCAAAATGAAATAAAAGGATTGTGAGATTAGTAACAATAGAATAGTCACTTAATTTTGGCTTTTCTTCTGTTCCATATCAGGTGGCTCTTCTAACATGATACAGAGATTTTAGATTTTACTTTAACAAGCATTCTTGTTTAGAGAGAGTCATACTCCAATTCCAAAGCTAGCTTTAATTTTCAGTTGAACTGGGACTTAAAAAGGCTATTTGCATTATGAGTCAGTAGAAAAAAAAACAGAAACAAAACATTTAGGCAGATTTATGAAATTTTATTGTTTGAAATGTGATATACCAATAGGCCAGTTTACTCTCTTCCTTGAGACATTTTTTTCTGGATGCTCTGTCGTTTTTCTTCACTTGTCTCATTTGTACAGTGCTCTTCAGATTTCTTCGCTGAACACCTTCATTTTCCTGAATGCATGGAAAGACAAAACCAAAACCCTTCCCCCAGCCTAATTTGGGGGAGTTTCCCTTTTGACAAGTTATATCTGGTTAAATGAAAAGCATTTGTTAGTCTTATGACTTAATTTAAATTGAATGACCACATTGTTTGATAAACTCTCCTCTTTTCTAATTAAGAGGTGTCTCTTGTTTGAACTTTTATCAATTTTGATAGCATCTATAGTTTTTCTTGTCTTGTGGAAACAAAAGCAAAACGAGGTCAACACATATTTAAAGTTTACAGGCTGATTTTGCTCAGTATTTTTTTTCTATTATCCAGTGTCCCAATGCAACTCTCATTCTTTTCTCATTAGCATTGAGAAATTCAGTTAATAAAGCATTATGCAATCTATTTCTGGGGTTATTTATTCCCAATTTCTATTTATTTAGCATGTCTTTTAGAATTTGATTTGATCTTTCTATAACTGCTTGCCCTAGTAAAGCTGTTATATGCTTTAGATTGTAGTACATAAATGACCATTTCATTTTACTAGACACATATGCTGGAGCATGGTAGTCATAAGTTTCTAGCCCAGCCTAACCCCAAGGTTCAGACCTGCAGGCCCACATCTGCGTAGTCCCAAATAATCACACAAAGACTTATATTAATTGCAAATTGTTTGGCCTATGGCTCAGGCTCTTACAGCTTAACTCAACCCATCCTTATTAATCTATGTATTGCCACATGGCTTCATGGCTTTACCTGTGTCCCGTTACCTCCTGTTTCCTGGGTGGAAGCCTGCAACGTTTCTGACTCTGCCCTTCTCTGTTTTTATCTCTGCTTGGATTTCATGCCTGCCTCTAAGCTGCCTTGCCATAGACTAAAGCAGCATCTTTATTAACAAGTGGTAATAAAGTCTATTTACAGCATACAGAAAGACATCTCACATCAGAGCACTGTCAGTCTTAATTTGTACAGGTATACCCATGATGGCCATGACTTCTAATAAATGTGTCGTTACAGAATCAGCCTTTTTAGAACTCAGAACTCAGAGCAGTTGCCTATTGAAATCCTAAATATGTGTCTATGGTATGGTTTACATATTTTTACATACATTAACTTTTCAAATTCTGCAAAATAGAACAGATCCATTTGCCATATTTCATTTATTTGAGTACTCTTAGGGTTACTTCCTGCAGGTAGTGGAGTTTGGTTGAATAAAGAACAAGTAGGACATTTTCTTATAATTTCCTTGGCTTGTTGCAAGGTGATAGAAAGAGCTTTTTCAAACCTTGCCGTTGACATGGTGGTTTTTTGCTTTGTTTTGTTTTGTTTTGTTTTGAAACTTTGAAGCCTCCAGCACATTTCCTACCTGGACTTGATAACTTTGTGCTAGAAGGTCTGGCAGACCCATATTGGATTTGATGTGTGTTACATATAAGGGATGATTCCTAGTCCTGATTATTTCTTGTAATGGTATAAATAATGAAGTTAGTTCTGGCTCATCAAGAATAAATTCAGCAGTTTCATTGTGTAAAATAACTCTTTCTGCATACTGAGAGTCAGTAAACTTGTTAAGAGGTTCTATAAAATCTATTAATATCATGAGAATAGCACATAATTCTGATTTTTGAACAGAATCATAATGACTTTGAGATACTTTTTTTCTTATTTATTTTGTATTTATCAAGAAAAACAGTAAAATGAATTTAAAATGCTGAGAAGTTAACAATAACTATAAAGATAAAAATCATAAGCATGACTTATCAAGGATGATAATGCAAATAAGATTACTACACATATATTTACTTTGTGTTCAGCTTTCCCTCTCAATTTTTTTTTCCATCCCTGTATATCCTTATTCAAGGTCCCTTCCCCCTCCCACCACATCAGGTCATTTTTTCTTCTCCACAACTCCCCATCCCCTCCCTGGGCAGGAGCAGACAGTCCTATGGTCCCACTGACCCAATAATGCTTAGTTCAGTCTCCACTCCTGGCAAATCCAGTTTTGTCCCCCCTCCCTCAAGAGTGAGTCAGGTGTTCCTATAGGTGGAGTGGGATCAGAAGGGTCAGTCCAGGGTGTTTCTGATCCCAAGCTGTTCAGTGGTTATGGTTTGCAGTTTGGGCATACTTGGCTTTTTTTCTTGTTTATTTGTTTAGAGACCACTAATGAGTGAGTACATCCCCTGCTTATCTTTCTGAGTTTGTGATACCTCACTCAGGAGAGATACTTTTCTTAAATTTTCTGATTTATAATTTGCCTTTCCTGATTCATTTGCATTAGTATAAAATGTAGGGGCTCCAAAAATACAAAATATTTCTCTTTTGTCCTGTTTTTATGTCTTTCCTTTAAAACTTTGTTCGTGTTGAGAATATAGTTTTCATTTTATGATTTTTACATATTAAAGGTATGAAAAGCATCATTTGTTGCCTATACAAATATAATTTTTTTTCTTTTGATAGTTATATAACCCTTAGTGAAATGTAAATGTAAGCAAAGTTTATTGTGATGCTTTGCCAAAAATTTTCAATTTCTTATTTGGAATTTTAAGAAATAAATTTTTAAAAATTGATTTTGATCATTTCATCTTCTTCTCCAGCTCTTCCAAGATCCATTCTCCTTTCTTTGCACCTGGCCCCTATTGCGACCACTTTGTATTGCCCAAAGATTCTTAGATGTATGCAATTGAGCTTTGTTGACTTACCAGTGGTCACACAATTAAAGACAATTTTTCCATAAATTCAGATTTCAGAGACTCAGCAAGACTGAGTAAGAAAAAAACCCTTTGCTTTTCTAAGGACATCGTTGAACTGCTAACAGAGCTAGAACTGTGTATCTTTTCAGTTAATGTTATTTCTAGCAGTAAAATAGTATAGTTAGTCTTTTTTCTAAACTTGATTGGATTTAGAATCACCTGAAGACACATGTTTTTAAGGACTTGTATCTGAAGGCTTTTCCAAGGAGAAACACACTAAATGTGTGCAGCAATATCTCATGAGTTCTGGACTGAATATAGAGGAAAAGATAGAAAGCCAGATGAGGTGTCATTCAATCCTTTGCTTTTTCTGATCTCCTTAGTGTTGAGCACATACCCTTAGACTTATACTACCCTGGAACAACTTGTTCCATGGCTTTCTCACTGTAATATGGCCTATAGGTCATAAGTAAAAATAAACCATTTCTCCCTTGTGTTCCTCTTATAAGGTATTTGGTCACAATAACAATAAAAATAAATATTCATAAGTATTTCAGTGTCTATTAAGTGTTGAGCATTTCCATTTGCTCGTTCTCACCCAGCACAATTCCTTCTTCTTCCCAAATAGTCTTCTATTTTTATGCCTTACATATTTTTTTTTAAATCTAAATTTAATCTCAAATATTATTATGGTGCTCTCAGGGTCCATCCATGTTGTTCCTTGAAACTGAGTGAAATTCAGTTTTTACGTCATCTGCTGTTGTTAAATATGGGTTCAATCCACAACTTCAATGTTGTGAATATTGAATATTACTACAGTACAAATGGATATGCAAGTTTATCTACTGTTTGCTTACTTAGATTCGATCAAAGTATATTCCTGGGAGTGGTATAGCTGGATCATACAATAGTTCTGTTTTCAGCTTCAATAGTGGCCACACTAAGTTACAGTCTTAGCATGCTTGCCAGCATTTAAAAAGGAACTCTGTTCCCCCAAAAAGAAAAAGAAAATACTCATACTTTTATTCACATTATTTATTGGCTATTCCTTCTATTTTCACTTGAAGTCTACTTAAATGATTTTATATGAAGATTTTTATGTGACCCATGTTGATTTAATGATGCCCCCCATGGTAATTTTACTGTTACTAAAATGAGTATAATGTTAACTGCTTATCACAAAGGTTACACAATAAATTAAAAGATGCTGTTGAAAAGCAATTGGAAGCCCTTCCCTTTGGCACAGGGATAGGAAATGACATCTATGCTGATGATGAGACTGTGAGGAACCTTCAGGAACAATTGCAACTAGCCAATCAAGTGAGTGACATTTTTATTTACTAAGTTTAAAGACCTCAGAAATATGTGTTAATTTTTTTTCTTTTTGATATTATAATTACATCATTTCTCCTTTCTCTTTCCTTTTTTACTCCAAACCTTTTTCTTGCTCTTTCAAATTCATGACCTTTTTTCATTAATTGTTGTTACACATATGTAAGTGTATACATATACATTCTAAATATAACCTGTTAAATCTGTATAATGTCACTTACATATGTAATTTCAGGGCTGACATTTTGATATTGAACAGAATAACAAAGTTTATAACACTAGCTTTTTTTGTGACTTAAAATTGTAATAAATGCCCTCACTATTACAAATACATTTTAATTGAGTCCTATGACATTTGAACATTTTTGTTCTTTAGGAATAATTAATGTTACAAGAAGATTCTAAGGAAAGGAATAATTAATAGTGTAATTTCTTTTAATTTTCATGTTTTGTTTTTCAAAGATTGTAACATAGTTTTTCTCCTATAATTATACTCTCTCTGGCTTTTTTCTTCATAGTTTTTGAAATTTCTGGCATTTTGTGTCCTGTGTATTTCATTTTCCAATTTTATAATTTTGTGAAATCCATAAGGAAGCTTTATTTTATTCACTTTATAATTTTCATCCCTATATCTCAGACCTTGTATGAATTTAAATCTCTATTCTTATACTTTGTAGCTCTATGGGTGAAGAAAAGTCTTTGGAGCTGTTTATAGCACTGTCAAGGGGTGGGAGAATCATTTGTACATTTTTTGAGTGCATGTTATACTTTAGTAATGATTTTATGGAAACTTAAAATTCTATATTCTGAAAGTGTACTCAGTATTGACCAAAAATATGCCTATCTTTTAGCTCCACCTTCTTAGGAATATGACAAGTAATTCCATAGCCTTCACCTGGAATTTCAAAGCTTAGACTTTAGAAACAAAGAATGTATGAGTTAACTTTTCTCTGATTGTGATAAAGTACAATAGCCAAAACAACTTAAAGAAGAAAATATTAATTTTGGCTTATGGTTCCAGAGAAGTAGGTTCCATAATGTCAGGGAAGCCATGGAGGCCAAAGCATTAACAGGAGCCTGAGAGATCTCATCTTAACTACACACGATATTCAGAGACAGAAAGCTGGAAGTGAGACAAAGATATAAACCTTCAAAACCCACCACCAGTGATGACTTCCTCCAGCAAGGCCCATCTCCTAAAGTTTTTGTAACCTCCTAAACACTACAACCAACTGAAGACCCCAGAATCCAAAGACAGGTGTCCACGGGGGACATTTATTATTCCAATAACAACAAAGAAAAACATGTTTTTTGTTTTGTTTTCCATTCTCAGGCAAAACTTTGTAAGGACCCTAGACAATTTACTGTTTATATGGTCCTCAATGGGTTAAGTTAGCAATTTTTAGCCTTCAATTTCAAGACTCTACCCAGACCACTTACCTTATTTTAATATCCTAAAGTACTTTTTGTGAGCTATATCTGTCAATACTTAGTATACTGTAAATTAACAGGCTTTATTTTTTGAATAGTGATATAAGCATACTTTCTACCAGCCCTTAGCATGGGAATGACAAATATACTGTAGAAAATTTCATTGTGACATAGCAATTTTTTTCCTATTGTTAAGAACATAATTTTGACCTCAAGATATTCTGAAAGCCTTAAATCCTGAGCTCCCTTACCATGCTTTGCTGAGACTGTATTAAAATGTTAATTGATGAATTTAAAAAATCTCACTATAAAATGCTATTATATGTAACATATATTAGGTGATCATAATTTTGTTAAAATAAAAATTTTTAAAAATTTTATCCCAGAAGCATACTTATAAAAAATGTATAGATAGGAACAGAATCAATATTTATAAAGATTATTATATCCTAATATTAGTAGTATTTATTAGCAGGGTTAATACCTAAAGTTCTAAGTAGTTATTTATTGCTTCTGGTGTCCATATTTTCCTAATTTTCTATAATAAGCATTTAACCTGTTACAATCAGAAAATTATACTTTATGTTCTTAGGACTTTTCTTTAGTAATGTCAAGGTTTAATTTGCACTTTTGTAGGACATGTAGTGTAGTGTTTCATATGTGTTGCTGATTACATAATTTTAACTATTAAATCTAACTTCAAAATTAGAAAATTTTAGATTTTGTTATCTAAATTACTATTAAAAATTTTAAATCATGAATATTATTATAGTACAGTCACATGTTCCATAACAACCTTTCTGTCAATGATGGACTACATCTACAATGTTACTTCCTATGAGTGCATCATAATAATGATTGTAGTCATTGTAATTTTTGTTCAGTATATCTGTTATGGTTAAGTAATGGTTAAATTCCCTAATAGTACATTTCTCTGAAAATGTTCCCATCATTAACAATGTATACACATTTTCGTTTTACTTTAGTTTTACTAGTATACACATTACTAGTTTTACTTTTCAAGAACTCATTTATAAAAGAATGCAATCCATTTATACTATCATTAAATAGCCTTCTGTTATGTTAATAAACTATCATTTTTTTTTGTTTGATAGGAGAAAACTTGGGCTCTGGAACTCTGGCAGACTGCTTCTCAGGAGTTGGAAAGTGTACGGAAACGCTACCAGGAACATATGACTGAAGCCCAGATTCATGTATTTGAAAATCGAAAGCAAAAGGTAAACTTAGGTTTCATGATTTTCTTAAATATCTGTCAGAAATCAAAAAAAAAAAACAAATCCTGTTTCTTGTTTTTTAACTAACAATAAATATATCTCAGAATCTTTTAATCAGATGAGTAATCAAATAACTGCCTCAGTACCTGTTGTGTTTTAATGTAATTAGAAGTAAAAAGTATACTAGTTTGGAGTTTTAATTGTTTAATTTCCCACCTCTTTTAAAACAAAACAAAAATTGTTCATTGAGTTAAGGTTAAATGGAGAAACTTGCTCAAATATAGTGACAATGTTGTCATATAGCAATATTTACACTATTAAATGTGACCCATTAGTAAGAATAGATGTTCAGTATGTTGACTATAAATAGCACAGTTCTATCATAGGAAGAAATATTATTAGTTATTGATTTCTTTCTGTGGAAAGCAAGAGTGTTTTTATATTGAGCATTTAGCTTTTGCTTTATACCTCTATTAACAAAACTATTTTATAAAGACCACCTTATCCCATTGGGTAATCTGTCTTCCTTGTTTTTCTGATGGTTCTTTTACTCCTAAATACATTTAGTACCATGGACAGATTACAGTTCTGGGTGTTTTCTGTAGATCTTGAGAAGTATCTGTTTAAATAAGTGAGTTATCTTAACTCTAATTTGTTAATTCAAGTTCAGGCTTGTGAATACTCTTATAGTAAATTTCTGCCTGTGAAATCCTAAATCATGCTTATATGGTATTCTAGTTTACAAGGTGTCTTTATAGTTTTTTATCTGTGTTGTGATTTGAAATAACACATATAATCTGACCTATATAGAATTTGTACTTCTGAGATCTAATATAAACCACCTTTAATAAAATTCTGCAAGGCAACAAATAAGCCCTGAAGTTATTATGTTGTTTTCATAAGATCATTCTACTATAGTCACATCATTTGAAGGATTTTTTTTTTTTTGGTAACATTACAAATAATACTTCATCACTATTTCCCTGGTTGCCTATTAATCATTATTTTTGATATCTAACATTTAACAGCCTGTTCCAACTTTATGTTATTTGTGCAAGTAATGTTTAAAAGGACCACATAGCTTGATGAAATGATTTTAAACTTGTGGAACATGGTAACTTTACAACAGTTGTACAGTAACCACAGTGACACCTTTGCACAGTTTATCTTATCCATTTTGCATATGTTTGAATGCATGGTTTCCAGCATGTTTTCTCTAGCTTTTGAAATTTCTAAACACTTAACAAGTTTGTAAATGCATGTCTTTTAGATGTAAAATAGTGTTTACCAATGGATAAATTTGTACAAATAATGATTTTACATAAAACATAAATTTTTAGTATCACTATTGCCTTCTTTCAAAATGCTTAATCATTCAAAGCCTTTTCTTATTCATTTCCTTACTAATTTGCATAATTATATCTATTATTTGATAGATAGATATAAATTTGATATCATACAAATTTAAGTATCTCATTTTGGATCTGATTTTAGTGGTTTTTTAAGTAGTAGTTTTATTAAACAAAATACTATGGACTCACCTTACTTTCCTATTAGGATCAGCTGAATAATTTTCAACAGCTAACTAGGAAACTTCATGTTGCTAATGAAAATATAGAAATGGTAAGTAGAAATAATCTTTTTGTATACCTAATTTTTGCAAATTAGAAACTGTAACTATATTCATTTATGTTTATTCACAAAAAACAAAAATCATGTATTTATTAAATTTTTTTAAAAACTGGGGTATTGATTCAGTTATGTTTTCTTTTTTATTTTTATAGAATAAAGTCTCAGTGTTTTTTTATCCATGTATCCCCTTTTCAGGGAGTTTGAAATTTTTTTTTTTTTACACATTCAGTAACTGATTATACTTCATAGTACCCTTTGAAGATACAGCCAACATGTTTTGAATTACATACATCCTCAACTGAAAATTCTCTTAGGATAGAGTGATCCAGACCATCAACTCCTCAAAAGTAGTACACATACCTAATCTTTAGTTATTCTTGTCACAAACAGCCAGAATTGTGATAAGAATTGCAACTTTGTTTTGAATGGATGAATTGCTTCTTTTTAAAAAAAACTAAAGAGCTATCTGTAAATTAACTGTCAATATATAACCTTCATACTTATTAATTATATTAATATAGTTCTGCCTCTAGTTTTACTTAGTGTCTTTTAATTTTCTTCTTTTGCTTTTCTTACCTCTTTGGAATTTTATTTTCTCTCATTGTTGAGTAATAGAATTGTAGCACTCTGGGAAATCCCTCCCTTTGCTTTTTGCTCTTCCCTAGTTACTCTGCTAATTCTTGTTAATACCGAAACAATACCTATGTTTAGGAGTAGAGTTATGTCATCAAAAGTAAGCATCCCATTTTATTGCACTGTTTATTATTCTTTAATCAAATGTCTCTTAATTATGCTAACATTTAGGATCTCCTTGTTTGTTTGTATTATTTTTGAGACATAGCCTTATACTGTTGCCTAAGCTAGCTTGCATTTATTCAGGCTGGCTTCAATTTCCCGACAGTCCTCTTGCCTCACTTTCCCTAGAATTGGGATTGTACATGAACTACCTACCATACCTGGCTAATATTTGGGATTTCTAATTATAGGTTGGTTGTTTGGGGGTGGTTTTTGTATTTTGGTTCTTTTATAATATATTTCTGAAGAGTCTTAAAGTTCAAGTTAAATGCTCCAAGATTTGTTGAGTTCTGTAATTAAGAGAGGCTTTTAATAAAGTATTTCTACATGAAATTAGTATTTTAACCTACTATAACAATTAGTATTTCTTTCAGTGTATCTCCCAGAACTATAGGAATTATATAATCCCTTGGTATTCCTACTACAGATACCTTATTCTTTAAATAATTCCTAACTACTTTTAAGGAAAGTCATAGGAAAAGGATGTTCAGCAATTCAGAACCCATTGAAAACTGCATCCCAAGAGGTGAAACCTGACTCAGTAAAGCTAATGGGTTGGCTTTGATTCTTACTACAGGCATGGTTCCCAGTGTAGTACCATAGGATAATATAATCAAAAATAAGACTCTCTAGCTCCCAGTATATCTAGATCCTCGGTCTTAGAAGATTGACTTCTATCTTGTTTGTCCTAGAGTTCTTACATCTCTTAGACAATTTAGCCACTTTGCAGAGAATGGCGTGTGGTGCTGCTGAGACTAATAGATTACGTTGGCCCTGTCTCTCACCTTTCTCATTGCCAGCTAATGAGTGAAAGCTCAGCTCTGACTTCCGCCTGCAGGAAAGAAAAGAATTTTGCATCCAGCACCCTATCTTTTTAGGGCCTTCCAGAAATGTGTCAGTCTTGTTAGTCTTCATGCTATATCCAGCACAGTGTAGCTGCCTGCGGGTGTGTGGGGGGGTGACATAGAGTGAAGCATGGCACAGTGCCTTGCCCCTCATCACAGAGCAAATACATAAAAGCTATTGCTACCACTCTCTGTGGAGGTGGAAAATACCCTAAGACACCTCCCAAATCTGTGACTAGCTAATTGCTGTAGCCCTCTCTTGTAAGGTGTCAGTCTTTGAAGCCCAGGAAGATTCCAGTTTTTTTTTTTTTCATGGCTAGAGACCAAAACAGTCACCCAAAGAAGTGAAAAACAAAGATGTTTCAAAGGAATCATATAAATCTTCAGAAATCAGCCATAAATAAAGATGAGACTTAGATATATTATATAGAGAATATAAAAATAACTCTTATTAATATGTTCACCTAGATCAATGAAGAAATTCATGAAAAATGAACTTTGAACAAAAAACATTTTTTTTGTTTTTATTTTTATTCTGGATATAAATTATGGAACTAAAGGACACTTATACTAGCCTAACAAATTCACTGGAGGAATTTAGATCAAATGAAAGAATAAGGGAATTCAAAGAGAGGAATTAAAATTTTAGTAAATCAAATAAAAATACAAGATCAGAAATTGAAGATAAGTTATAGAACTAATTTCTGGTAGCAGTTAGAGATAATTTTAAAAAAATTTCAGAGCTTTCAATAACTAGCAAAACTGAATGATTTTAAGGACAAAAGAAGGAGCTAGGATTAAAAGCAAACAAAGATGTATAAAAGATGTTGATCATAACAAAATTTCCCAGATCTACAAAAAGATATGACAGTCCAAGAATAGGAACCATTAAGAACTCTAAATCTGACCAGAAAGAATGTCTCTATGTCACACTATAGTTAAGTGCCAAGGGTACAGAACAAAAACAAAATAGTGAAAGCTCTAAGAGTGAAATCCCTCATTAGAATTACATTAGACCTCTCAGCTCAGAAGAAACTCTAAGCCAAGAAAACATAGGATGATTTATTTCAGTCTCTTAGAGTAAATAACTGCCAACTAAGATTTCATGGCCAACAAAGTTATTTAAAATCATTGGAGAAATAAAGACCTTCCAAGATGATCACAACTGAAAGCACATGCCAAATAAGCCAGCACTAAGGAATATATTTAAACAATTTCAATGCAAAAATGAGGAAAAGAGAATCATGAAACCTAAGAATAATTTTCATGAGGAAAGATGAAAAAATAAGAATTAGGAACAAATCCTGCATGTTCAACTCAGGAAAAGAGAAAAAAAATAGTCCTCTAGATTTAACAACAGCAACAACTCATATGTGCAGTGCAGACTTCATGCCACAACTAATCTGAAGTGGTAGAGGTTTCTACACATTGACAAAGGGAACAATTCATAAAGAAAATAAAACTGCCATTTATATGTATGCAATAAATGTTGGTGTAGCCAATTTCATAAACAAGTATCACTAGATATAAAGGGATGTAATAACAGTGGGAAATTTCAGTACCCCATTCAATATCAGTAGATAGATCATCCCAATGAAAAAGTTAACACAGACTTCAGAGTGAAATTGTACAAGAGGCCAAATAGACTTAACATATATTCCCTAGATGAATAGCTACAGGTAACTGTAAGCAACTTAAAGAAGAATTTGTCTTCCTCAGAGATGAGCACCCTAAATGGTTATTGAATCACAAATGGTCAACCCTAAAGGAATATACATATAAGCAACAATAAATGAACTCAGTAGAATGCATTTGCACACAACAATAATAGAGAATGAGAGACCATGAATTTGAAAGGAATATACAGGATAAAATATGGGAGGGGTAGAGAGAAGGAGGAAATGATGTCATTTTAATTTTAAAAGGGATTATAGAGATGTAAAAGAGTAAAGGAGAGAACAAATTATAAATGATGGGGTAAATCTGATTGAAGCACTTTTTGTGCGTTCAGATGTCATAATGAGATCCATTATTTTATACAATTAATACACATGATGAAAATAAAACAGAAAAAATGCAAATAAACTGGTCACAGATGAAGCTTCTTATAATTCTAGCACTCTGGACACAGTCAAAAGGATAGAAAGTTCAAGACGAAACTGATCTATATACCAAGACTCTGTGAAGTTTTGTTTTGTCTAACTGAATTTAAAATAAACTGGGCCAGAAAGATGTAATAAAGGTAGTGCTGCCAAAAGTAAAGACCTGAATCTAATCCACGAGACCTGTGTGGTAGAAGAAAAGAAGTGATTATTACCACAAGTTGGTTTTGACCTCCAAGTACTGTGTGTGGCATGTGCCTTCTTCCAATAAATACATGTAATTTTTAAGTTTCTAAAATAAACCAGTTAAATTGGCCAGGCTTCTGGAGCTTAATCCTAGTGATAGACATGGGTTTTGTTTCTCCCATGAACACAGGAATTTGCATTATTTATACCTCAGTCCCATCAATATTGTTAGATTGTTCTACAAGATTCAACATTAATTTCTTAACCTACCTAAGTCTGGAACATTGCGGGAAACTAAAGATGGGAGATGAACTGTAGTCACCTGAAACACAGTGTAAGAGTGCAATAAATGTGCTTCTTATTCCAAGCTGTGAACTTTTTTTTAAATCATTCCTTTCTAATACATTTAATGTATGTTCCATTGCTGACTAAAACCAGCTGTGTGAACATAGCCCTTTTTATTCATGTTAATTAACAATCTAAGTGGCTAACCTTGATGTCTTATTTATCTTCATGTTGTATTAGTTTACATACCTGGTTTGTGTGTATACTGTACTCTTTCCTTTATTTGAAAACACTTTGGGGCATTTCCTTTGGCCATTCCACAATACAGCGATGGTTGGCTTCCACATCACCTTATTTTGAAGGACTGTGTCCCAGTAGCAGAATTACAGTATTCCCATTGTTGGGTGTACTTCTGATCCTTTGCTTCTACAGCACTTGCCTCTCCTAAAGTACTCATACAACTAACTGATCAGGGGATGGATTGCACCATTCGTCATGTCTCTTGGATTCTATTCAATAGACCACTCTTTGGCTATAGACCAGGAAAAAGGAGACAACCCTAGCCATCTACCAAGCCTCACCCTGAACAGTCATATGTACTTCTTGGTCTGAGGACAAGTCTCCAGTAAGGGAGAGGGGAAGGAAATGCTTCATGTTTGAGCTGCAGTGAGTTATGGCTCCTGTTTCACCACCCAAACCTATGGCAACTCATACACATTCCTCTTGTCTGTAACTGCCAAAGGTTTGGGTTTATGCCACTTCAGTTCCACTCAAGCATTGAAAAGGTTCTCTGGAGTCTGGGGTATGCCCAGTGAAAAGGCTGGGTCTTTTTCATTATCCACAGATCTCTCTGTACCTGCTTTGCAAAAATTATAATGGAGTAACTATTTTTAAAGCTTATTTTTCAATTCATAAGAAAAAGACATTTATTTTCAAACAAATGGATGATGTCTCCCTCTTATCCCTTACTCCTCAATGTTTGCTTGATTTCTTTTTTTCTCTATACCTACTTCCTATTACATTAGTTCTTTCCTGCTCAGGTCCCTTCATTTGTACTTTGGAGTTTTTCTCATGTAAATTTGTATAATGGAAAATATTGTTCTGTTTGGATAGAAAGCATGGAGAATCAAATAAAAGATAAGCTGAAAATCAAATTGAAGAAATTTATTTCTGTGTAAAGTTATTTAAAAACTCTGTATTATAAAAAAAGGCCAAAAAAGTGCTATGTAATTGATGTGAATATGCGAATACTGCTATAATAAAGATTGGCTGCATAGAGAAAAAAATTTCTTAACCTATAACATTTTTCAGTTTTGTACACATGTAGATGAATAAAAGATGGCCAAAGAAAGCTCTCAGACAGGAATTCAGGTCAGGTAGTTTGGAACAGGATCCATGGAAGGAAAGGTAAGGAAGGAAGACCCAAGGTTACATTTTGCCCTCAGAAAACTTAGGAAGTCTCAAGAATGTTACCTTATTTTTTGTTTTGTTTTTGTTTGTATGCTTTATATCATCTTTGAAAATATAGTTCCTCACCTAACCCAGTCTTGATATTAGGATGAGGAAATCAGACTTGCCTGGAGTGGATGATGAACTAGTCCACCTTGGGGCCTCCTGCCCTTTCTGGGGAGGAGATGAGGAGATGGGGAGAAGAGAGAGTGACTGGGAGGGGCGGGAGGGAGAAGGGAGTTTGAACAAGGAGATACATGGATACAAAATGAGACCTTATAAAAAGAAAAAGAAAAGAAAATACAGTTCCTAAATGTTCTAAAACTGTTTTCATTTGTTTTTGTGACAGACTAACCAACACTTCCTGAAAACAGTAACTGAACAAAACATGGAGATCGAGAAACTTCGAAAGCATCTTAGGTATTTGCAGGCATGAATTTTGTTTATTCTTAATTATATTCATCCATAGGACCTTCCTTATATTGCCAGAGATTTCTCCATCTTTTTCTTCTTCCCTTTTATTAAACCTTTACCATAAATACTCTGTATATATGCACATCAGCCATGAGAAGAGACTGAAAGTAGTCACTTAGGAGGTAACTAAAACATGTATGTGGAGAGATAGTAAACCAGTTCTACAATAAAAAACTAACTCTCCTAGAAAAGTATTCTATTGCTTATCTTTCCCTGGATTTTTGCCTAAGAAAAAGGAACACTAAAACATACTGTTTCTTAGCAGATAATCACATGAAGTAGTAGTAGGGGAGTAGGGAACTGAGATTGGGAAGAGAAAGATGTACCTAGTGCAGATAGCCATTGACTTCCTGTCCTACTTTCTGTTTCTGCTATAGAACTTAAGACTACAAGCAATTTGGGAAAGAAAGGATTCATTTTAAATGCTTATCCTTCCACGGCACTGTCCATCAGTAAGGGAAGTCAGGGCAGGAACTATTGCAGAGACCATGGAGGAATGCTGCTTATTGGCTTGCATCCTCACGGCCTGCTCAGCTTTTCTCACATACCCCAGGCCCACCTGGCCAGAAGTGGCACTGCCCACAGTGGACTGGGTCCTCCCACATCAGTTATTTAAAAAGAGAATGTCCCACAAATTTGCCTAAGACTAGTCTGGTGGAGGCAATTCCTATGTGCTCCTCCTTCTCAGATGACTCTTAAATTGTTTCAAAGTTGATAAAACAAACAAAAAACAATGAGCACATTTTATCTGTATAACACTATACACTTACTAAGAGGACTAAGGGAAGCAGAGCTACATTCAGCTTTGAAATAGGGTTTGAGGTAGGATTAGGGGTAGAAGAGTGATGTTGCTGGGGAATGAAACCCAGAGCCTTGAAAAGGCTAGGCAAAACAAAAACAGCAATTAAAAAACAACAGATTTCAAGATGAGTAATTTTATAACATCTAGATTTCTCTAATTCATTATAATATAAATTCAGAATATTCACTGGTAATTATTTAGAACTCATTGAAAAATATTCCACGTTCATTTCTAATTTTATTGACAAGTCTTTTGGCTAGTTTTGCTAAGGATCACCATTTATCAGTTTATTTGTCCTTTTCCAAGAACCTACTCTTCATTTCATTAATTCTTTGTATTCTTTTAGTTTTCTATTTTAAGAATTTAAACTCTGGTTTTTGTCATTTGCTTCCTTGTGCTGATTTAGAGATAAACTTTTCTAAGACCTTGAGTTTCATTATTAGATTTCTATTTGAGATCTCTAATTATTTCAATGTAAGCTTTGTGACTACAAATTTTGTGTTACAACTGCTTTTTCCTGTTTCCCTTAAGTTCTAGTATAATGTGCTTTCATTCTCATTTGATGCAAGAATTATTTTATTTTCTTCCTGATTCCTTTAGTGGCTCACTAATCACTGAAAAATGGGTATTCTGCAGCTTTGGAATAAAATAGTTTGTGGGTATCAAGTCTATTTGATCTATAGTATAGTTTAACTCTGACATTTTTGTTCAGATATTTTAACTGGATGGCTTAGTTATTGATGAGAATGAAATATTGAAATCACCCATTAATGTTGTTTTGAAGTCTTTTGGGGCCTTTATGAGAAGTAGTTTTGATTTATGATATTGGGTGTGGTAATGTTGAGTACATATATTTTTTCTGTCCTTGAATCCTTCATTGATATAAATTGGCAACCATTTTTTGTTTAGCTTGTTTCTTTTGTCTTTTTGACAAAGATTTTTAAACAGGCACAACAAAATGAAGCAGTAAGCAATTAGGAGCATCTTCAGAAAATGTAAATGATAGGGACTGGGGAGATAATACAGTGGTAAGATCTGCAAGCATGTGGACCCAAATTCAGAAGCTTAGTGGGGATACAAACAGCTAAGCAAAGCTGTGCATGACCACAACACCAGCACTGCACAGTAGAGAAGAGGAAAACTGGCAGGGCTTGTAGCCTTTACCCTAGCTGAGAAGCTGGAGAGCCTTGCTTTTTCTGAGAGACCAAGAATAAAGCAGAGAGCCATAAAGGAAAAGATTTGATGTTCTCCTTTGGCCTCTACACATGTATGCATGTGTATAGGAGCAAATGTATCTATGTACACACATGTGAAAACATATTGATATCTTACTTAAAATGAACAAGTAATTGAAGAAATAGAAATTTGCAATGATAAAAAATCTCAGCAAAGAAATAGGAAATCAAAAAAAAACAATACAAAATTGAGAACTACTAAACCAAATGAAAAACTGCAATTCTTTAGTGAGACTATTTTCCCACATTTTTATATTTCAGATTAGGGTAAGTCAAAATAAATTGCTTAGAGAGGGTATTGTGTGTGGAAGAGACAAAGATTAAAAGAGGTATGGTAATCTTGTTTCTCCTCAATAAAATACTAAAATGTCATTTACCAGGATGGTTATATATGAAAAAAATCTTACTGTTATTTTTTAAGGGTGCAATCAAGCAAATAAAACAAAAAATATTCATAGAAGTAAAGTATATCAGATTTAATATTATAAGTCAGTAGGGAACCATCATGTTGGAAATAGTTTCTATAAGAAAGTTTTATGAGAATTTTTTCTTTCCACATTTATTTTTATATAGGTTTATGAGCTTAACACTTAAATTGAGAAGCAACACTTCACTGTTTTTTAATAAGATAATCTAAAGATTTTGCTAGGAAAATATTTCTATTTTAAATTTTATACTCAAATTTATTTTAACTGGTACACTGAAATGTGAATATTGCACATATTCATGAAGTAATGTTTCTTGTTTTAAGTCATGTGTACATTGTATATGGAAAAATATTTCTAATTAAACATTTAAAATATATAAGCAAAAATAGAAAAAACTGAAAGATAATTGGACAAAGACTGTGAGTAAGCATTTTTGTTTTTAAATTTTTTTAAATTTTATTATGAATAAAGTCACATTTTCTATCTGTGTATATTCTTATTCAAGGTCCCTTTCCCCTCCCACCCCCTCCAGTCACTCTCTCTTCTCCACATCTCCCCATCTCCTGCCCAGCATGCGTAGGAGGTCACAAGGTTCCAATATTGCTCAGTTCCGCATCCATTCCCAGCAGATCCAGTTTCCTCCCCCCAACATCAAGACTGAGTCAGGTGTTCCTCTAGAGGAAGTAGGATCCAAGGTGCCAGTCCAAGGAGTTTCAGATCCCAAGCTGCTCAGTGGTTGTGGTCTGCAGCTTAGACATGCTTTGCTTTTTGCTTTTTTTTTTTTTTTTTTAGATTCCACTAATGAGTGAGTACATCCCTTGCTTATCTTTCTGGGTTTGAGATACCTCGTTCAGGAGGATATTCTCCAAATCCATCTATTTGCCTGCAAATTTTAGGATATCATTTTTTCTTATTGCTGAGTAGTACTCCATTGTGTAAATGTACCACAGTTTGTTAATCCATTTTTGAGTTGAGAGGCATCTATGTTGTTTCCAGGTTCTTGATATTACAAATAATGCTGCTATGAAAATAGTTGGGCTAATGCCATTGGAGTGAGAATGTGCATCTTTAGGGGTGTACACCCAGAAGTTGTATTGCAGGATCCTTGGGGAGATTGATTTCCAATTTTCTGAGAAACTGCCATACTGCATTCCAGAGTGGCTGAACAAGCTTACACTCCCACCAACAATGGAGGGGTGTTCCCCTAGTTCCTCAACCTCTCCAGCATAGGCTGTCATCTGTGTCTTTTATCTTAACCAATCTGACTGGTGTCAGGTGGCATCTCAAAGTTGTTTTGATTTGCATTTCTCTGATGGCTAAAGATGTTGAGCACTTTTTCAAGTGCCTTTAAGCCATTTGTAATTCTTCTGCTGAGAATTCCCTTTTTAGTTCTGAACCTCATTTTTTGATTGGATTATTCAAGGGTTTGTGCTCTAGTTTCTTGAGTTCTCTATGTATTTTAGAGATCAGTCCTCTGCCACTTGTAGGATTGGTGAAAATCTTTTCCCATTCTGTAGGCTGTCATTTTAGTCTTAATGACTATGTCCTTGGCTCTACAGATGCTTCTCAGTTTCAGGAGATCCCACTTATTGATTGCTGTTCTTAGTGTCTGTGCCACTGGTGTTATATTTAGGAAGTGGTCACCTGTGCCAATTTGTAAAAGGGTATTTCCCCTTCCCACTTTCTTTTCTATCAAGTTCAGAGTGACTTGGTTTATGTTGAGGCCTTTGTTCTGCTTGGATTTGAGTTTAGTGCAGGGTGTCAGGCTTGGATTTTTTTACATTTTTGCATTTTTCTACACACTACCAACTGGCTATGCCAACACCATTTGTTAAAGGTACTATCTTTTTTCCATTGAATATTTTGGGCCTCTTTGTCAAAGATCAGGTGTTCATAGGTTTTTGGGTTAATGCCCAGATCCTCAATTCGATTTTATTGGTCCACAAGTCTATTTTTATGCCAGTACCAGGGTATTTTTATTACTGTAGTTCTATAGTATAACTTGAAGTCAGGGATGGTGATGCCTCCTGAGGTTCTTTTTTTTTTTTTAGCAAAATTGTTTTGGCAATCCTAGCTTTCCTGTTACTCCAAATGAAATTGAATATTGTTCTTTCAAGATCCGTAAAATATTGTGTTAGGATTTTGATGGGCAGTGCATTGAATCCATAGATTGCTTTTGGTAGAATTGACATTTTTATTATGTTGATACTACCTATCCAGGAACATGGGAGAGCTTTTCATTTTCTGATATCCTCTTCAGTTTTTTTCTTCAGTGATTTAAAATTTTTGTCAAATCGATCTGTTACTTCCTTGATTATAGTTACTCCAAGGTATTTAATGCTATTTGCAGCTATTTTAAAGGATGATGTTTCCCTTATTTCTTTTTGAGCCCTTTCATCTTTAGTGTATAGAAGGGCTACTGATTTCTTTGAGTAAATCTTGTATCCTGCCTCATTGCTGAAGGTGTTTATCAGCTGTAGAAGTTCCCTTGTAGAATTTTGTGGGTCACTTATGTATACAATCATATCATCTGCACATAGAGATAGTTTCACTTCTTCTTTTCCTATTTATATCCCCTTAATCTCCTTTCATTCTCTTATTGCTTTAGCTAAAACTTTGAGAACTGTATTGAATAGATAAGGGGAGAGAGGACATCCTTGTCTAGTTCCTGATTTTTGTGGGATTGCTTTGAGTTTTTCTCCATTAAATTTGATGTTGGCTATTGGCTTCTTGTAAATCGCCTTTATTATATTGAGATATTTTCCCTGTATTCCTGATCCCTCCAGAGCTTTTATCATAAAGGAGTGTTGGATTTTGTCAAAGGCTTTTTCAGCATCTAAGGATATGATCATGGGTTTTTTTCCCTTCAGTTTGTTTATATGATGGATGACGTTTATGGTTTTTTGTATGTTGAACCATCCCTGCATTTCTGGGATGAAGCCTACTTAGTCATGGTGGATGATATTTTTTATATATTGTTGTATATGGTTTGTCAAAATTTTGTTGAGAATTTTAACATCAATATTCATGAGGGAAATTGGTCTGTAATTCTTCTTTGTTGTGTCTTTGAATGGTTTGGGTATTAGGGTAGTTGTGGCCTCATAAAAGGAATTTGGCAATATTTCTTCAGTTTCTACTGTGTGAAATAGTTTGGATTGATCATTTTGCTGGATATAGTATTCTTTATTGGCTGACATGCTCTTTTAGAGTCTGTATAACTTCTGACCAAGCCTTTCTAGCTTTCATGGTTTCCATTGAATAGTCAGGTGTTATTCAGATGGGTCTGCCTTTATAAGTAAGTTGGCCCTTTTGCAGCTCTTAAAATTTTTGCTTTGTTATGTATGTTTTGTGGCTTGATTATTATGTGGCACGCTGACTTTTGGGAGGTCATATCTGTTTGTGTTCTGTAAGCTTCTTGTATCTTTATAGGCATTTCCTCTAAGTTAAGAAAGTTTTCTTCTATGATTTTATTGAATACATTATCTGTGCCTTTCAGCTGGTATTCTTTTTCTACTCCTATTATTCTTAGATTAGGTCTTTTCATGGTGTCCCAGATTTCCTGAACATTTTGTGTTATGGCTTTTTTGGTTTTAGTATTTTCTTTGGCTGATGCATCTATTTCTGCTACTGAGTCTTCCACTTCAGAGATTCTCTCTTCCATCTCTTGGATTCTGTTGGTTATGCTTGTATCTGTAGTTCCATCTCTTTTCTTCAGATTTTCTATTGCCATCTTTGCCTCACTTTGTGCCTTTTTTATTGCTTCTATTTCAGTTTTTAGTTCCTGGAATGTTTCTTTCATTTTTTGGTTTACCTTTTCTTGGTTTTCTTTCAAGGATTTGTTCATCTCTTCCATTTTTTGTTTGTATTTTCTTTTATTTCTTTAAGGAAATTTTTTATATCTTCTTTGAAGGCTTCAATAATCTTCATAAACATGTTTTTGCTGTTGCTTCCTCTTCATTGCTCTGTTCCGGTCTTGTAGTTGTAGAACCACCACTTTCTTCTGTAATTGTCTTATTGTTCTTTACATTATATGTATTTTTGCACTGACATTTGCCCATGGCTTCGGTGGTTCATGATTAGGGCGCTCCTAGTCAGTTGTGGCAAGAGGTCTTGTGTGTCTCCCGTCTCCTACGGGCAAGGGATCTACTCGTTCTCTGACTCTACTCTGGACAGGTATTTGAATTTCAAGGCCTCAGTCTTTCTCTAATGATGCAGTTTGCCCTGGAGGTGGGGCCAGCCATGCAATGTCCCTCTTTTAGATGTGGCTGGAGGAGCCCCTCATAGCCAAACCCTAGTCTTCTCTGCTAAGTAGAGTCTGGGATCAGGCACTACAGACCGATCTTGGTCCCTGAAGGCAACTTTCCGGGCAGGAATCAGGCACTGGAACTTGCTCACCTCACCTCTGGATGGGGTCTGAATTTCAATGTCCTCAGTCCTTCTCTGCTGACGTAGTTGGAGGCAGTCTAGGCCATGCAAGGTCCCCTCTTTTAGGTGTGGCTTGAAGAGCCCCTCACAGCAAAACTCTAGCCCTGTCTGCTAAGGAGAGTCTGGGATCAGGCACTAGAGATTGATCCTGGTTCCAGAACGCAACTTTTCGGGTGGGGAATCAGGCGCTGGCACCTCGCACAAATATTTCAAAATTCACAGTTACAGATTTCAGTGTTTTGAAATTTTTCTAAAAATTTGGTATATTTACATATTCTCAATGAAATAGTTTATAAGTGGAATCAAGTCTAAAAACAAAATTAATTTATTTTATATATCTTGTACTCAGAGTCTGAAAGTTTAATATCTTTAGTTTATAAACATTTTTACTAAAAGTAGCACATATGGTCAGGTATAAAATTTTCCACATGTTGTATTACCTTGTTACTGAAAATATTTCAGATTTCTTAGTGTTTCAGATTTTATATTTTTGGATTAAGGATCTTTAATCAATAAAGTGCTATGCTCTGAAATTGATATTAGGCCAGGCAATGTTGGCAAATGCCTCTAATTCCAGCACTTGAGTTGCAGAGGCAGGCATATCTCTTGAGTTCAAGGCCAGCCTGGTCTACAGAGTGAGTTCCAGGACAGGCAAGACTGCACAGAAAACCCTGTCTCAGAAAACCAAACAAAATCAATGTCAAAATGTAAAATAGAAGCTTGGCATGATGACACACACCTGTAATCATAGCACTTAGTGAGTAGAGACAGGAGAATTTTGAGTTTGTGGCTAGCCCATGTAAAACTCTGTTTCAAAAAAGTCAATGTCTTAATTTCTCTCTCTCTCTCTCTCTCTCTCTCTCTCTCTCTCTCTCTCTCTCTCTCTCTCTGCACATGTACATATGTAGAGATTCAAAGTAAAATATATATATATATTAATTTCTAAGATAAAAACATTTCCAGCAAGTATATTCCCTAACTTAGTTTATATGAACTGTGAGTATTTGTAGAAGTTGGGAATTGCAGACTGATGTTTTAACTTCGGCACAGTGGCTGTACCTCAAGCTACTGCTATTGTAGCTAGAAATTGTGTCCCTGCAGTTACAGGCCTGCTTCTGTGGTATTGGCCTGGATGGACAGGCAACACCTTGGCAGGAATTCTGTTTCTACAGCCACAGGCCCGTCACTGCCACTAAAGGTAGCTTTAACTAAATATCTATTGTTCTATATAAATAAGACTGAAAAATCGAAGGCGAGGTGAAAACCTGCAAGCTCAGAGAGGTGAAGTAGCAACTAGCTAATCTTCTCTCCTTGTTGGCATCTTTCAAAGAGTATCTTTCCGAACCATTCCAAATCCCAGGACTACTTCCTGTGCATCTAACTCTTCTGGAACGTTCTGTCAATTACTTGCTAACTCAGCCTCCTGACCTAAGGTTAATTTTATTTAATTAATGCAAATGCTTCACCATGTGACCAAATATCCCCCAACAGCAGGCAGTGTGCTTGTTGTCACTAAGGGAGTGTGGTAATTACATATATGGAAAACTAGGCATCAACAACAAGCATGTATTTCATATAAATAGATAATTAAGTGCCAAAACATAGTTCTAAAAAATAATGTTTACATTACACAGGTAAAGATCTTTCATATAAAAACATGCACTAACAACATATATCATGGTTTAACTGTGAACTTACAAATCAAGAAAAGATGGACTACCAAACATAACTGAAAGCTTTGTCATTACACTTGAAAACAGTGAGTCATTCATCTAGCAGTGTACTTAACCCTGAGTTCAAGGCCCAGAAAAGATTGCAAGGAAAAATATCTGTGTAAGAATGACCCAGAATGCAGAGAAAGATCCTGAAAGAAAGATGAGGAAATGGGTTTATAATGACCTGCGTTTGTTAGTCTGGAGGATCCCATGTTGGAAGGGAAGATGGGAGAACTATGGGCTAGAGGTCAATATAAACTATTAGCAGCTAAACTGACAGACAGCATCTTTTGGCCATTTTTTTTTAACTTCTTAAGCTTATAAACCAAAAGAGAATAAGAGAATAAACCAAACCAAATGCTTGAACTGTCTCACCCAGGGTTTCCCAACAGATTCAAGGAAGAGCCAAGTTGGAACTCATCTTTTCATTGCTAATCTTAGTGAGCTGCCAAGCCTGGCTCTCAGCATTCACAGCCGTAAAGAATCAAGAATGAGAGTTGATTGGAAAAAAAGGATGATGAGTGGGTATGTTGATTTCTGACATCTGTGTAGGAGATTCGTTTGGTTTTTGGACATTTAGTGTAAAGACTATGACTTGAGATTAAATGAGTTGAGAATGATAATGCTAGTTTTGGTTTTCTGAAGCCTAAAAGGTCTTGAATGTTGCGCTGCTGGTAAGCAGTTTTGCCATAATATTTACCAACGGTATTCTATAGCTCAACATTAAGCAGTTCGGAGTTGTATACATAAAACTCTGCCTGCTTTTCCTGCCACAGATTTGAAAGAACATAAGGATAAGCAGATGCTTCTTTGAGAGAAAGGATGTTGCTTTCAAGTTTGACAGATTCTGAATGATGGGCATATTGACATTACCAAAATTCAGTTTTGAAATGTTCTGTATTACTGTGCCAAGAAAAAGTAAATTAGAAATTCTTTAAACACATTTGTACTTACACTGAAACATAGCTCCATTTGTTGTCTGATAATACAATTCCAAAAACTAAAATCATGTGAATATATAATTAAAGCTCCTTTTGTTTTCCTTTTTGAGAGTTTTGGTGATACTGTGCCATAGCAAATCAAAGTGTCCAGGCAGATTTTTTACAATCTTCCTTCACCTGCCCTCCTTAACGTGATAAAGTGCCCAAGTGTCACTTTGCTGTTTTTCAAACACCTACTGCTTCCTCTTTGCCTTTTGGTCATTATTCTATTTCTCAGAAAATTTGTACTCTATCTGGCTACACTGCCTTTCTCTAGGAAGGTGTTATCCTTCATTACACCAGATTTTTACCCTTTTATCCTTTCAGATCTACTTAGCACTCATTTAATTCAAATTTTACATTATTTTTTGTAGGTGCTTTTTCATTTCATTGTATGTGCTTATAATACATATCCAGCGTAATAGGCTCAAATTCTGCATCTTGGATATGTCTTTGAAAGAAAGGGAGCCAAGAATGGTGGTACACACCTTTAATTGCAGCACTGGGGAGGCAGACAAGCAGATCTCTGAGTTTGGGACCAGTGGGACTACATAGTAAGTTCTGACAGTGAGACCTTATTTATCTATACAAACACACACACACACACACACACACACACACACACACACAGAGTCATTTGAGTGTATCTTTTAGGAATGATAGGCTTTATTGGTGTAAAGGAATTTGCTCTAAAGATGACCTGAAACACTGCTATATGGGTTCATAGTAACCTCTCAAACTTCACAAAAATTGTTCAGAAATTTGAAATGAGGAATGGTCCAAAGTTAGATCATGGACGATGATCTCATTCTGGGCAGTCACTGACATGAAATGATATGATCAAATTTTATTTTTGAATGAATATTTGTATAACAATTCTTTATTGATTCTTTGGAAATTCACATCATGCACCCTAATCCTGATCACCCCATAGTCCCTCTATATCCACCCTTCACTTCTACAGCATCCTACCAAAATTAATTCAAATTAATTTAAAACAAACAAAAAATTGCCTAGCTTCTCTACTTTTCCCTCCTCTCCAACACCTCTTCACTCATCCTAGTGGCATTGGTATCTTCATTGTATCGCATAGTATATCCTTATGTCTGATCACCCCACCTGCAAATGTTCATTGAAATGCGCCATTGCTCTGGCTCCAGGCTTCTGGTCTCTGGCACACATCATCACTGGAACCTCATCAAAACTCCTCTCTTTATCCTGCTGTTACCCTGAGTCATGGAGATCCTGTAGCTATTGTTCTGTATGTGCAAGTCCTTTCATGCAAGTCATAGATGGGGTAGATGTTAGGGTACACCAACCAGGAGGTGGATCTGGGTAGTAACTAAGCTGGTCAGTCCTGGCACCCCTCTACCCCTGGCTGACAAGAGGTGGAGTCAGCTCTCTGATGCCCTTGGTGAGGGGTATGCTGGTTACATATTTAATAAAACCTGGAATGTCAAGAGATCAACCCACAGTCAAACTAGGCAGAGGTAGCTCTAGAAATTCTGGATCTTCGGGAGATCTGGATCTCTGTGAGTACAAGGCCAAATTGCTGGGCTTCAATGGCACGCACCTTTAATGGGGGGGAGGGGAGAGAGACAGAGATCTTTCTGTGTCTCTGTGAGTTCAAGAGAACTCAAATAGAGTAGCTCAGGCCTTTAATCTTAACCTGGATGGGATACAGCTGGTTGAAGAAGGTATTTAAGGCAGATTTAGGGAAACAGTAGGAATTAGAAGCGACCAGGAGTGAGGCTGAGGAAACTGGAAGATAGCTGGATGTGATTTGACTGTGGTGTTTCCTCTCTGATATTTCAGCCTTTCCCAATATCTGGCTCTGAGTTTCTTTCATTACAACCAGATTTCGTGCAACAGAGGGGTATAGTCATCTCTCCCTAATCTTGGGGGTGGGGCAGCTCTCCCACAATGGGTAGGACCAGCTCTCCTGCTGCAGCATCCAGAGAGGAGCAGAGCCAGTGAAGAGCAAGACCAGCTCAGATTTCAACATGCATAGTTCCAACATGTCCCCTGTAGTAAATAGGCTGTGGACAACACAGACCTTAGCTGCAGCAGGACCACAGACACATACGTGATACTTGGCAGCAGCTTGAGCCTGGATGTTGCCATGGCCCTATTGGCAGCACAGGCCACACAAATCTGTATGGCCCTGGTAGCAGCATGGCCCTTGGACATCAACATGGTCTCAGGTGGCTGATCAGTTCCTGGCATCTGCACGGCCCTCAGTGGTAACAGGAGCTGTGGATGTCAGTTTAGATCCTGGCTGCTGTAGACCCTCAGAGATGGCCCTTGACAGCAACCATGGCCCTGAAGTGGCAGCACAAACCACTTAGATAAGCATGGTCCCAGCAGTAGCATCGCCCTGAGACACCGACATGGCCATAGGTTGCCATCTACACTCTGGGCATCTGTGTGGCTTTGGTGGAAACATGGGCCATGGACATCACCCACTCTCTGGAAGGACCACAGACCCAGACATGGTCCTTGGCAGCAGCCTGGGACCAGATGTGGCAATATGGCCACAGGTGACAGTCCAGACCCCTAGCATCAGCATGGTATCGGGGCCATTGATATCAATGCAGATCCTGGCCGCAGTAGGGCCACAGACCCAGACATGATCCTCAGCAGCAACCTGGGCTCAGATGTCACCATAGCCCCAGGTGGTAGGCAGCACAAGCTACCTAGTTTGTTATGGACCCAGCAATAGCATGGCCCTTAGACACCAACATGGACTCAGGTGGCTGACCAGGCATCCACAAGGCCTTCAGCCATGGGCATCAACATAGAACCTAGCTGCAGCAGTACAATGGGCCCAAATATGGCACTTGGCATTACCCTGGACTCAAGTGGCAAGCTGGCCACCCACCCCAACCTGTTTCTCTCCACCTTCCCTTCTTCAATTCTGCCTGCCTCTTTCCATGTGAAATGTCCTCTTCTCTTTATCTCCCATTTCTTCACCATATATATTTCTCATCATCATGAAACCAACCCACCCAGAGTCCCAAGGTTCCAGATGGGCCTGTGGATGTCTTCTTTAGCTGGTACAGACTGTGAGGACCCAGTAGCCTGTGGATGTGTTTAATCCACTTGAGCCTAGTGTCAACAGGTGGGCCTGTGGATGCCTTTAGCCAGCCTGGACTGTGAGAACCCAGACTGGCTTTAGGTGTCTTTGGAAGAATATTTTAAGGAAAGGACAAAAAATCAAAAGGGGGTAAGAATTAAAACAAAATTTTAACTGTGAGTTAGACTTGGTGTTAAGGTATGTGCCTAGCTTGTTCAATTCTGTACATCTAGTCTACAGATAATATATATTTTTAATTAATTTTAGCTACTCATTAACATGCATTGAATTTTTACATATGGAATGTGTAGCTTGCTATTCAGTATTTACTGAGAACTGAGGACTGGGTATGCAGTTCGGTGATGGGGTACTTATTTGACACATGCAAAACCTTGAGCTTACTCTTGGCACCACTCTCAAAGTTTATTGTAGATTTAACTATATAATATGGTCCCTGAAACCAGAAAGAGTTCTTAGAAGTTTATGGGTAACGTGACATGATCCCCCTCACATTGTTTGGCTCTCTCCTTTTTGATTTCTTTAGTAGTTCCTGTGAGTGGGATTCCATTAAGTTTTCTTATCTCAGAGTTCTGTAAGTTATCTCCATCCAACTAGCTCAATGGTATTTAGAACATAATGGGCTGTGAGTTCTATCCCCCAAACCATTTTTTTTTTCCTGTTTGGGAACAATGCTACCCAGATGCTGATTTAGAAAAGCAAGAGGCATCATACTTGTGTTTCTCAGCCCTAAAGTGTCCCATCTTCTGTCACTGTATTGTCCCTGCCCTCGCTGAGCCTCTCCCGTGTAAGCTGCTTATAGAAAGTCCCTCTGGCTTTCCATCCTCCACCAGTTTTGTGTTATTTCCTTAAATATTTTTTCAAAAATAAAATTTGATTATGTTGCTTCATGTCATTGACTGCTCAGAATAGCAGTCTTCTATGCCCTGACTCAGGGCACTCCTCACTTCAGCTTTCTGGACTATTTTCACTTTTCCAAGCCAGCCATGTAGCTTGTTTTGCTCAAATTGTTCAGAATGTCTAAGATTCCTACCTTGAACAGATGTCCTCCCAACTTTAAAAGTTTGGCTCAAATGTCATAATTTTAGGTAACCTTTTCTACATCTTTTTCTTTCTTTCCCTTCAAAGCCCAACATGCTGCCTTTATAATACAATTGTAGATGGAATGCTGGTCTGTTACAGTATTATTAACACTTCATTGTATATAACTTTGTATATTTTTATCTCACTAACCTGTAGGGTCCATGAAAGATAAAATATTTTGAGTGATTAACTTATCAAATTAAGTAACTTAATTGTTCTTTATTGAAAGGATAAAATAAACTATATGGGTTTTCTATTTATATCCCTTGCTCTTCAGTCTTTCAGAGGCACAACTGCTTTCTTAGGCTTTCATTATTCAAATTTTTTTTTTACTTTTTTATTTTATTTTATTATTATGAACAAAGAAGTCACACTTTCTAACCTTGTATATCCTTGTTCAAGGTCCCTTCCCCCTCCCACCACATCAGGTCATTCTCTCTTCTCCACAACTCCCCATCCCCTCCCTGGGCAGGCAGCAGGCGGTCCCAAGGTCCCACTGTCCCAGTATTGCTTAGTTCAATCTCCACTCCTGGCAGATCCAGTTTTGTCCCCCCTCCCTCAAGAGTGAGTCAGGTGTTCCTATACTTGGAGTGGGATCCGAAGAGTCAGTCCAGGGTGTTTCTGATCCCAAGCTGTTCAGTGGTTGTGGTTTGCAGCTTGGGCATGCTTGGCTTTTTCTTGTTTGTTTGTTTAGAGACCACTAATGAGTGAGTACATCCCCTGCTTATCTTTCTGAGTTTGTGACACCTCAGTCAGGAGGATATTCTCCTGCAAATTTTAGAATATCATTTTTTCTTACTGCTGAGTAGTACTCCATTGTGTAGATGTACCACAGTTTGTTAATTCATTCTTCAGTTGAGGGGCATCTAGGTTGTTTCCAGGTTCTCGTTATTACAAATAATGTTGCTATGAACATAGTTGAGCTAATGCCTTTGGAGTGCGACTGTGCATCTTTAGGGTATACACCCAGAATTGGTATTGCTGGATCCTTGGGGAGATTGATTCTCAATTTTTGAGAAACCGCCATACTGCATTCCAAAGTGGCTGAACAAGCTTACACTCCCACCAACAATGGAGGAATGCTCCCCTTGTTCAGCATCCTCTCCAGCATAGGCTGTCATCCATGTCTTTTATCTTAGCCAGTCTAACAGGTGTCAGGTGCTATCTCAAAGTTGTTTTGATTTGCATTTCTATTCAGAAAATTTTTGTATTATATTCTAATCAGCTACTTAGGAATGAGTGACTACTTAGTAGTGTGACTTCCAAATGAGCATACCCAATCAATCATTTTGATATAGTAAACAGAAGCAATGTTCCATTCATATCAGAAGACATTCTGTGTTTTCTATTACAGATCCAGCCTTAAGCTTTATTGTCTTTTTTATTTGTTTTATTACCAATAATCTCAAAACTTCAATAAGTGATAAAGGTGAATGTTTAGTGAGGTCAATATTCAAATAAAATCCAAGACATTTTAAAACTGATCATGAAATCATTTATATTGGTTTTTTTGAAGAACATAAGAACCGGTTATACAAATGCAGTTCCTGATCTCATGCTATCATATTGAATGTAATAGATAAATTATGGAAATTGAAGTTTTTGTATATTCATTGTGTTCATTTCAAGACATTTTTATAAATGCATACTTTTTTCTCCAAAAGTATATATGCCAGTAACTTTTATATACCATTTATTTTTAAAATGTACTTTTGCCAGGTAATGGTTTTATTTTTACTGAGATAACAGATTTTTCTCAGATGTTTCATGTTTCAATTTGAATAATATTGTGTCTTCTATTATAAAATGCTGTGGAAATCTGGAACTCATACACTACTAGTTTTGATTCATGGTGTCTCTTGAAATCTCTCCCATGTGAGAAATGGCCTTGAGCAGATGTGCTTAGTCATAGAATTGCCAGACAGCTCCTTATGTGTTGGCAGCTAGCTTTCTAAGCATAAAAAAGGAAACAGGTTCTCGGATGAGGATAGGGCTCTCTTGTCATTTTTCTGTCTCTTCATAATGTTTAACCATAATGCTATCTAAGGGATGACTATATTATACATTATTTTTAAAATTTTATTTCTCTTACTCATTTAAGAACAAGGAATATCCCAGTTTTCTTGTAGAAAACATAGGTCATAAGTAGACCTTGGCAGCAACTATTTAATAGTAAGATATCTTGTTTCAGAAGTTGGATGAAGGTAAAACAAAACTATAAAGTGCTGTCTGGAAGCTCTACAGCTGCTAATAGGTGACCATTTAAGAATGTTTTACTGATATTTATAACTGTCTTTGGAAAATATTCTGCACTTTTGCACCCCTTTAGGTTTTGCTTTGGTGTAGTGTGCTTCGTGAGAAGCATAGACTGTATGCTCAGCCCTACTTTTACATTCTGGTCCTGCATTACCTTAGTCCATTTCAGCTGTTTAACAAAATACTGTAAAGAGAAATTGGTTGAAAACACCATAAAGTTATTTCTTTATAGTTGAAGAGGATGGTAAGGCACCAAGACATGAAATTCCATGTCCAAATTTCACCTTCTTGGTGTGTCTTCATGTGGTGGATGGGGCAAGCAGCCAAGGCTGTTGATCCCATTTTGAGTGCTTCACAGTCATAATATCATCACCTCCCAAAACACCCCACCTCCTAATACCGTCACATGAGATTGTCTGAGAGTTGTACTTTCACAGGAATTTAGCATATGGGTTGTCAGAGGGCAAGTACATTCATACTAGCAGCTGTTACTAGGGTTTGACAGGTTACTAAGTTTATAAAATTCATCTTCCTCCTCTCCAGTTTTCAGAGGGCTCCAACACTGTCTTAAAAAAGCACATTGGTTCTCCTGTAGCACCCAGTCAGTCTGTGCAGGAAAGTATCTTCTCATATCCTTTCTATAACTGTGCCTTTTATGTTTAAGGTTTGGTTCCCCTCTTACAGGGTTCTGTTGAATACTCCTATGTCAGAACTTGCAGACAGTCGCTCAGGTTATATTTTTCCTCTTCCATCCTCTGAAATTATCTTGAAGAAACTGTTTATTTTACTTATTGTGAAATTTTCTTTTCTCTTTTGTTTCTGATTTTCTTCTCTGACCTTTGGGACCACTTCTCATCTTCCTTTGTCTTCCCGATTTTCTCATCTGACCCACTGAAATATCTTAAATTACTATTTAAAGTTATTTTTTATTTAAATTTTTTATTTTTTAAAAAATAAATTTTTATTTAAATTTTTAAATTATTTTAAATTAAAATTAAAATTTAAATTTAAATTTCTATTTAAAGTTATGTTATTTTAAGATATATTTATTTAAGATAAATTTCTATTTAAACAGTTCCCCTTTCCTTAAGTCTACCCTACCTGTGTTCATTAATATCAATAATAATGTTTCCCAAATACATATTTTTAGTGTAGATCTGCTTTGTTGGCCTCAAAACTTTAATTTCTAGGTCAGTGGTTTGAGTTTTTTACTGTTGTTTTGCTAGGGTCTTGCTCTAAAATCCCAAGTGTTATAATAGGTTTCTGATCAGCCTTCCTGGCTTATCCTCACAGTTCGGACCCACAGTCCCACAGAATCATACAGATGCTTGTATTATTTTTGCACTGATAGGCCTATGGCCCAGGCATATAACTTGCTAGCTCTCTAGTCCTAAACTAACCTATCTTTCTTATACTGTTCAGCCATCTGTCTCAGTACCTTTTCGCAGAACAGCATTTCAGCTCCTTTCCTCTGTGTCTCATGGCATCTGCGTTGCCTCTCTGGTAGCTCTGTGGTGTCTGTGTCTGGTGTCTGCATGGCTGTGCCTGCCTACTCTGAGATGTTCCTGAGTTTTCTTGGTCTGGTAGCCCTGCCTTTAGCTTTTATTAAACCCATTGATGGGACAAATATTTACAATGACAGGAAACAGTAGCAACACAACATAATCCCACTACACCCAATGAGTTCTAACTCATTATAGTCCAAGCTAGCATCAAATTTGTTATCTTATAGTCTCATCCTTCTGTGTGCTGGGATCATATGTATGTACCACCTTACCTAGCTAAACTTTGTAATTTTATTTTTTTTTTTTAGCAGACATTACACTTTTCATTTTATTACTATTAACCAGTGAAAGGTACAGTAGGCTCCACACATACTTTGTTGCTGATCTCCAGCTCATCTCTGACAATCATTCTAATACTCTCATGTACTTGGAGATATTAAGATAAGTTTTATGATTATGAGCAGTAAAGTTACTGCTCATAAGTTTGTGAATTGGACAAAGTAGTGATTAAAAAAAATCTCTGAAGATGTTGATATCTGGAGTATTATGATGAAATTTAGGTGTTATTGAGGGAGACTTAGTGGCATAGCATTGGGGCCTTAGGACTCAAGATGAGGCATGGCTAGCTTTTATTGAGGACTTGGTAGCACATTATTTGTTTTTTCTGTTTTATTCCTACATTTTGGGTTAGGAGATTGGAACCATCATTGTGTGGGACAGTTCAACTCTCCAAAAATTGCCTTAAGGTACAATTTTATATCAGTGAATGTATATATAAACCTCTTAATAAATATTAATTCTCTGTAAAAATCAATTACCATCATATAATTCTTACAACAGAGTAGTGAGTAAGGTTTAGAAATATGTTGACGTGTCCTGCTTTTTGGTTTGGTTTCATTTAGTTTTTTGAGATAGGGTTTCTTTTTTTTTTCTTTTTTTTTTTGTATTTATCAAAAAAAACAGTAAAAAGAATTTAAAAATGCGGAAGAGTTAACAATAACTATACAGAGGATAATAATCATAAGCATGACTTATCAAGGGTGGAAATACAAATAAGATTGCTACACATATATTTTCTTTGTGTTCATCTTTCCCTCTGAATTTTTTTTTCCCTGTATATCCTTATTCAAGGTCTCTTCCCCCTCCCACCACATCTGGTCATTTTTCTTCTCTGCAACTCCCCATCCCCTCCCTTGGCAGGGAGCAGACAGACCTATGGTCCCACTGACCCAATAATGCTTGGATCAGTCTTCACTCCCGGCCAAATCCAGTTTTGTCCCCCCTCCCTCAAGAGTGAGTCAGGTGTTCCTATAGTTGGACTAGGGTTTGAAGGGTCAGTCCAAGGTGTTTCTGGTCCCAATCTGTTCAGTGGTTGTGGTTTGCTGCTTGGGCATGTTTGGCTTTTTTTCTTGTTTGTTTGTTTAGAGACCACTAGTGAGTGAGTACATCCCCTGCTTATCTCTCTGAGTTTGTGATACTTCGCTCAGGAGGATATTCTCCAAATCCATCCATTTGCCTGTGAATTTTAGGATATCATTGTTTCTTACTGCTGAGTAGTATTCCATTGTGTAGATGTACCACAGTTTGTTAATCCATTCTTCAGTTGAGGGACATCTAGGTTGTTTCCAGGTTCTTGCTATTACAAATAATGCTGCTATGAACATAGTTGAGCTAATACCTTTGGAGTGTGAATGTGCCTCTTTAGGGTATACACCCAGAAGTGGT
>PVIH01007883.1:0-96370 GCA_004025045.1 Sigmodon hispidus
TACATTAACACACATACACTAATAGTACATGGACACACACACTAATACACACATACATTAACACACACACACTAATAGTACATGCACACACACACTAATACACACATACACTAACATAAACATACACACACTAATACACACATACATTAACACACACACACTAATAGTACATGGACACACACACTAATACACACATACATTAACACACACACACAATTAAAGTGAGAACTTAGCCAATAAGAAAAATCCTATCCTGTTCCATCGAAACTTATTTTAGGGCAGAAGGTAATTGCCAAGGCTTCAAATAAAAAGCCAACCACAGGCTGTAAATGGCTCCAAGTCTTTAATTAGACCCCAAGGAAAAAAGGAAACAGTTGCAGAAAGAAACTGAAAGTAAGAGAAGATTCCAGAAGGGAAGACACAGGACCCCTCCTGCCTACCTTCCGCCATCCCAAAGGCCTTCCACGGTGGCTGCTCTGCCTGTGGCTGGCAGGGAAAGTATGCTTAAGAAGCAGGTTGGCAGTGTTCATTTTGGAGGCAGATAAGGAACCAAACTTGTCTTATGCCCCAAGAGAGTACCAGCCCTGTCCTAGGTCTTGTAGGGTCTGCCTGTCTATGTCCCAGACTACCAACGCTGACCTCTTGTTAGACAAATTAGGCCTCTGTGAAAGTAAGATATTTCTACCATCTTGGATAGGAGGGAGTGAGAAACAGAGAGGGAGAGGCCTTGCCGAACTTGAAGGCCTGTGTAACGAAGGCTCAGGCCCAGCTCTTTGGCCATTGTATTGTCTCTCATTCTCTGGGGCTTCTCTTCCTCACTATGATAGTTCTTTCTTTTGAGTCACATGTGGCTGCATGGCCCTAGAGAGTCACAGACAAAATAGGTGACCCCCTGGCCTTTTCTGACCCCCCCCAAAGCAGATATAAATGTTCAACAATCCTCAAGGTGATGGCACGGAGGCCACCTGTAGGTTATGCCACTTCACTGAAACAAGGCAACTTTACCTCAGACACCTTGCTCCTAAATCCCTGCCCAATCCCTGTCCTTGGAAAACACAGGGGCCTACACAGAAGGTGGACTAAGAAGAAAGGGGATGCTGCCCTTGGGAGGGCAGTGGGCTACAGAGGGAGGGGCATGGGTGTTCTCATGTCTCACATAAGTTGATGCAACTCAGGGGGCAGCCAACACCACAGGTGGGGGACTAAATGGGCTAGTCTAGTATAGGACAAACTAGGACAGAAGCCATAGCCCAGTCCTGGGTGTTGTGTAGTTGAGAGATGGATAGTGAGGTGGGCCAAGAAGCAGAGGCAGTGAGGAAGAGACCTCATGGGGGTCAGGGCAATAGCCACCTGTCATTCAGTATCTTCCAAGTGTGAAGCCCTGCCACAGGCGTTTTAGAGCACATGCTTGCAACTAAGGATGTTGTGCCTATTTTACAGAGAAGGCCACAAAGGGTTAGGCCAACTAATGTAAAAGGAAAGCCACACATCTACAAAATGGCGAGTTTGCATTATGGCGCAGGGTGACGGGTCCTAAACCCGTCCTTGCCGTTAATCTCCTGACCACTAGTGTCTCCTGCTCTGGGTTCTCTGATGGAGGCTAGAATGCGTGTGCCTGAATCAGCTGAAATAGAATGAAGTGAGAATCATGACTTTGCTGTACCACTAACCAAGCCACCAAACTGTGCTGTGACAGCCAAGACCTACACAGTCATTACTTAATAGGAGAAATGGATGAACCAGGCCTCCCAAGTCCTGCTGGGGTCCCTGCTAGTCAACTCTCTCCCGTTATTTATCTCCCTGGGGTTGGAGGCAGGAAGTGAGAACTTTCTTTGATTGGAAGACTTATGGCTATTTTTTTCTGTTTTCCCTGTTCGAGAAGGGGTTAGGAGAGTAGGGTCCCTGGCAGACAGCAGACGGCCCGCTTTTTAACACACTGTCCATCTTCCCCGAGTGTTCAACCAGACGGAGGCAGCGACGTGACCTCTACCCTGACCTCTGGGTGGGAGCACCTGGAAGCTCTACTTCCTCTTCTCCTGTCTCCTTCTTCCCTCCCTACACTGAAATACTTAAAAACAAACAACAACAACAAAACCTGGGTTCCGTTCCAGCCACCTGTGACCACAACAATCCCAAGACAAGACCCTCGTTTGTGGTGTGGAGGTGAGCGGTTCTCAGGGGGGCTCTAACTTCTTTTCATATTTTCAGCTGATTTGCCAGGAGGCTGGAGTGGGGAGGGGCTGGGGGTTAAAGGTGGGGCTGGGGGGTCTGCCCCTGATGTTCAGAGATGTTAAGAACAGCCCAACAGCCATGATACTGTACATGGAGTACAACCCTATCCCAGGCAAATGAGGTCTAGCTGGTCCTCCTCTGGGAGGTCTTTGTGGATATGAGATGGCACCAGAATTGTAGACTTTCTTGCAGTCGTGTGTCCTTACATGAAGTGTCACACTAATAGAACATGTGTCCCATAGGTAGGGAGGTCAGAAAAGGCAACATTAAGCAAAGATTGGAGCCTCCACCAAGAGAAGTCCTGGTATCTCTAAGGTTCAAGAGCCAGGGATGGTCCCCTTGTCTCTGGGGAGAGTGTACCAAATGAGGGGCCTCAGCAGCTGTGTAATATGAGCCTCAGCTGGTGATGTCACCTTGCTACCCTGGGCATCATTCCATTTTAGTCTGTCATTTTTATTATTGTGAGATGGTCTCTGGTATCCCAGGCTGGCCTAGAACTTGCTATGTAGCAGAGTTTGACCTTGAATTTAAGATGCACCTGCTTCTACCTCTTAAGCGCCAGGATTGCAGGTATGCACCCACACCTGTTTATGAGCTGCTGGGAACTGAACTCAGAACTCCATGCATCCCAGGCAATCACTTTCCCAACTGAACCAGCTCTGATGGGCAAAGCATGTGCTCTTTCTTCCGTTCTTCTTCACTGTAAAGTGAAGCTGAGTGAGATGGCCCCTGCCGTGACCGGAGCTGCCACACATGCTCAGTAATAGCCTGGCACATAGCACCAAGACTAAGCTGGTTGAACTCATTTCTGCTGCAGCTGCTGCTTTTCTCACAGCATCATGATTCTAAATATTCTAGAGACTTTCTTTTAGATTGGCTTTCCAGGAAATGAGGGGAGACTGGTAGTAGCCTAGAAGCTATCATTTCTAAACTCTTTATCCCTCCAATCAAAATGAATAAAGAGGGCAGGGGAGATTTGAATGGAAACTGTGTCTGTCCGCTCTGTGTAAACCCCAGTGACCTAGAGGTGGCCTGAATGGGCTCCAAGACACATGGACCTGAGCATAACCAGATGGAAGGTAGTCACGTGACCGGACCTTCCTGGCCCCATCTTTTAGAGGATGATCTTTGGGGTGAAGCCTATTTATCTAGGGCAGCAAGGGTTAACACTGGGGCTGGCAGAGGCCAGGCAACACGGAGCACTCCCTGTTTATTAATAAGCTATTTATCACCAGCTTTGCTTTTAATGCCATTTGGGCTTAATGTCGTTAATGAAATATAAATACCCACGCTAACGATGTCGGTCAGAGGCAGCACGGGCAGCAGACGGCTCAAGAACCAGGGCCAAACCGCTGGGCACGCTGGGGAAGAAGCTGAGAGCTCGGGAAGCGGAAGAGGTTCCCACCAGCTCTGCACCCCCCCAGCTCCTGCTGCTCCCACCGCAAGACTCCCAAGCTGGCAATGCCGGGAAAGGCTGAGAGGAGGCTGCCCAGGGGGCTGGGGAGCGGAACCCTTCTAGAGTGAGGATGGCATTAACTCCTACAGCACAGAGCCCAGCCCAGAGAGCTCCCACCTCGGGCACTGCCCTCCTGGCATCGGGCCCCTTGGCTGCTGGAAGCTGGACTTCCACCAGCTGGCTACAGGCCCTTCTTACTACACTGAGCTCCCTGACCACGGGGAACAGAGCCAGGGTGACAGAGGTCACAAGAGGGAGCAGTTAGGATCCCTTGGAGTTTTCCAATAAAGGTTTTAATTCTGGCACCCAGAAAGACATTCTAGGCAGCCCAGCTCTTTAGGATGGCCTGCCCTTCCTGAAGCTGGCATAGGGCTGCTCTAGCACCTTGGGAGTGAGTGTCCAGAGGCCCGAAGACAGGTATCTCTCATCAGTGCTCAGAGGCCTCAGAATGTGGAGGTGGCCTTACAGAGCAGGTTTCCGCCACTAACTTAGTCTAGCCTCTCCATACTGAGCCATGTCTGCTTACCTTTCTTTGGGCTCAAAACAGAGACTATGGCATCCAATACAAATCATCTCAGGAACCTCAGGCCTACTCTCTGAAGCCAGCCCCTGAATAACAGACTCTCTAGGAGAAGTGACTCCTGAACCTGTCCCCAGGTCAGGGGTCACAGACGCCCCCAAAGGAACTTACTCTCCTACACAGAGGTCATCTTTTGCCTCTGACTTCTCTCCCTGGACAAAGGAGCCGCAGTGACTCCAGCCCCACCTGCTTGCAAAGTCCTCAGACAGCCTCCCAGAGAGTGCCACTTCTTTCTGGTGGAACCCTAGACTTCCCTTGGTAGAAAGTGCCATGCCATAGCTTCTTCTCCAGGCAGGATGTCAGAAGAAAGAGGATGCCAGAGAAATATGAATATCCAACACATAGTGAACAATCTTTTAGTTTAAGTACATCCCAAATATCTTACATCAAATATACTTATGCTAAAAAAAATATTTGCTGTTTATCTAATTTCACTAGTGGTTCTGTGTCTTAACGGGCTAACTCTGGCAATTCAGTAAGGGCATCTGACAGGTGACGATGGATCCTGGTGGGTAGTAGGATCACAAGGGCAGTGGAGGCTTCTGTCCATCTCTACTGATCTTAGACCCCTTCAATGGTCATTCCTACACTGTTCTGTGCCACTACTCATCTGTTGTGGGTCCCCTCTCCCTGTACCCCTCAAAGTCACCTCCATGTCCCCAAGGAACACAGAGCTCGTTTGCCAGGGCTTGGTGGAGCTCAGCTCAGCAGCTAATCCCTTGGGTGTCTCCTGTCAGATTATTAATTAGCTAAATCGGATCGGTCCTAGAACGACATGCACTTGGACTTCAGATAAAGCAGGCCAGGAAGCTGGTCGGGGGGCTGCTTAAAGTGACATGACCTTGTTTGTAAACTGTTTCCTAGAGGCTGGAGATAGGAGGGGGCACAGACAGACCCCTTTCCATGCACACCTGTGTCCGCTCCCAGATGAAAGTGCCTGCTGGGTGAGAGGTTTGCTATTCAGGGACCAAGAGAAAGGGACTCAGACAGTTGAGGCTTTCGTCTTAACGAAGAGCCAGTGCCTAATCAGATCATGTCCCTCAGAACACTTCAAAAAGTCTAATTCACTTGGGAAATCAAGAATGAAACAGAATTCTCACTATAGCTTACAAATTATGTGGACTTTTCAAGGACACTGGGTGCACAGGCCTCCCAAGTGTCCCCCAAATAAGTGGAGTGGAGACAGACTCTTCCCTCAGGGATCTCAGTCACTGGTCCTTCAGATGGACCGCCTCTTCCCCAGATATTAATTAGCATGTGGCTTCCTCACCTCCTTTCTGTCTCCATCTCAGTGATCCTTTCTCCAGAAGCCACACCTAGAATTACACACCAGCCACCTTCCCATCCCCCTTCTCCCAGTCTCCAAAGAGGCTTTGGTTTCCCCTTCTTTCCACTTGCTTCTTACATCTCACTGTCGCTCATATCTCTCCACCAAATGAAAGTTCCAATAGGACAGGAATTCTTGACCTTTTGGTTCACTTCCTTAAAGGAGAGACCCTGAGCTATTTTTCAATATATCCAAATGAATGCCAATAGGAGAAGAATGGGCAAAGGTCAGAGGTCAGAACTGAGCCCTGGTCCACCCTGTTGTCTCTTTGGTACCCGCTTCCTCCCTGTGAATTCTCTGATCTCTCTTTTCTTGGCTTCCACAACAACCCTGCTCTGAGGTGCATTTCGCTCCCGTGCACTCCAGGTCTCTGTCTTCTCACAGATGCCCCGGAGGACTGACCCCTTCCTGGCTGAGATTGCTTCTCTCTGCCTGGGGAGTAGTGCAGGGTGGACCTCTAGTGAGCAGAGGCAACATCCTGACTCACAGCTGCTGCCCGGGGCCCAGCTCAGCTGCTCGAAAATTCCTAGGCTCGGGATTGTTTTGACTTGAGTCGGTGAAGCTGAAATATTGAGTCACAACGGCCCGAAACTTCATTACCAGCTCTTAACACAGATTACTAAGGGAAAAAAGTTGCTTTTAATTGCTTTTTCCGATTAGCATTTCTGGAGGAGAAGGTAATGTGTATTTTCTCCACTCACCCACCTTGAATTATCATTTGTTCCAAACTCTAGGCCGCAAGGTTCAGGGTCAGAAGAGACTCCCATTCCTGAGGAGGCCAAGAATCAAACTGAAGAAAAAATTGAGTGGAGACCTCTACTAAGACTGATGGGAGCAAAGAGACAGTGAACTGTGGACAACTGTCCAAGAACCTGTGGATGGATGGGCTACACGAGTCTCCCCGGAGCCTCCAGCTGGTGTCCTCACCTCTGTACTTAAGGACTGTCACTCGTGCCAGGGACATAGATTCCAGAATAAAATAGGACAAGGGACCAGACATGATGTACAGGTCTGTGATCCTAGTACGTGGGAAACTGAGACAAGGTCTCAAGTTGAAGATCAGCCTGGGCTGTACAGTGAGACCCTGTCTCAGAAAGACAAAAGAAGAGCAAGGAAGGTAACTCAGCAACGTGAAGGGGTTTAAAGCTGAGCCTGATGATCTGAGCACAGTCCCTGGGATCCACACAGGGAAAGAGAATCGACTGCAAACTACCCTCTTTTCTCCACGCATGCGCACATACACACATAAATAGCTATGGACAAATGCAAAGTGAGGGGAACCTGGTAGCACAGCACGGTCCCTAACTGTGACACTTAGGGGTGTGGCCTCCTGTCAGTACCTTCTCACTGTGGACACTCAGAAGCCTCAGGACCATGGTGAGGCAGAGTGTAAATTTCCCCTGGGTCAGTCTACCCTCTGAAGCATTATGTCATAAGAGAACTACCCTCCAGGGTATTTCTAAACAGGGCAGACATTGCCAGTCTTCTATCGTTCTCCTTTGGACCAGAGATTCTCCCCTGGAAGGCAGGAGGCATGGGGGAAACTGAGGAAGAGGGCTGTCTGTGAGTGCCTGCATCATCAGAGAACATTCTCCCCCTGAATAGAAACAGGAAGACCAGTGGCTCTTCTGAAACCATCTCCCAGTCACTCATCCTAAGGGGTTCCCCCACGACACCCAGGGTTAGGGTGGAGACACAGGCTACCCTACTTCCCTCCATGGGTCCTCGCTCTCCCAACCCCACCCCTCCGCATCCTGCACTGCAGCTGTGTGCTCTAGTGCTGCCAGCCTCCCATCAGATCAAAGCCCTGGAGGATGCCATTAGAACTGTCCAGTCCAGTTAGAAATGAAGGTCATGGATCTAGTGCAGACCATGGAGGGAGCAGGCAGAGAAACCTCCCACTCATCCAGAGACACAGGCCTGTCCACCCAGATACACCCTCCCCTAAGGCAAGCAGACACTCAGGATGACTAGCTGACACCCCCCCTCAGAGTCAGACAGAAGTACCAGCTGTGGGCCTGGGATATCCCCACCAGCCCCTGCCGGTGGCACCAGCCTGCCCTGCTACTCAATCCTCACTCTCCCTGGAGGTCAGGTCTCAAGGGCTTCCTGGAGGGTTGAACTGCTGTGCCACATATTGCTCACCACTTGGGACACCCCCCTATGCCCCCTGCAAGATGTCACCAGCCTGCCCTTCCTGTCACTCCCCCTAGAGGTCAAGCCTCCCGAGCTTTCCTGGAGGGCTGAGCTGGTCCATATGGCTGAAAATACGTTGCCAGCACCAGTTAAGTGCTCATGGGGCCCTGGCAGCCAGCAGTGACAGTTTCCCCCTTGCGCCAGCCAGACCTTTGGCTTGCTACTGGGCTACATGACAGCATTCAGCGATGCACAGAGCCTGACAGGATGTCAGGGATGGTGTCATCATCTCCATGTCACAGCTAGGATAGCTGTTACCAACCTGGCCCACACAGGTAATGCCAGGATACAGGGGAGAAAGTCTTCTGTCAGAGGCCCCAGAAACAGGGACAGGGTCTGGGTTCAAGTCTCCCAGCATGCCCACAGCAGTGGAGAGGATGTTAGGATCTCTGACAGGGAGCTGGGCAGAGGTTAAACTGGCACAGTGTATATGGCAGTCTGAGCTAACCCATTTTTTAGCCCTTATAGAGATACTCATCTGAGGATCTGTACAACTAGGAAAGGGCAGAAACTCAGTTCTGGGGGACACAGATCACATTTAAAGCCACTGGGAGGGAAACCCAAAGGACGTCCAGGCTGTACACAGAACCCATGGTGGGAAAGGTTCAAATCAGCAGCCTTAGAGCAGAAGGACAGTGACTGTAGTGTTCCTAGCAGCCAGGGTAGCTCCAAGATGGCACTTTTTTGAATATTCAAGAGGTGAACCCACTGAAACCACGGACATGGGGCAGAGAGGAGGCACAGGTGCACAGGGTGGGGGTGGGGTGTCAGAATGTTCCAGGCATCCAGGGACCTTGGGTCAGCCTCTGAGTACACACAGACTCTCCCTTCTCAGCCTTCCACTTCTCCTCATCCCAGCCATCATCTTCCTACTCCCGTGGCTGCAGCCACTGCTCCCCTGACACGTGGTGTCTTCTCTTGCTGCCCACCCGACCCCACCCTCAGTGATGTACTGTCCCCAGGACATCCTCAGTTGTCCTTTAAAGTAAGTCAGATCACCCTATCTGCCCAGGGGCACCTCACCACCTGTCCCCTGGCACACAGAATGCCACACACCCTGGCCCTCCCCATCTACTCAGCCACATGGTTTCGTCACTGAATGTAGTTAGTTACTCCCCACCGAGGACCTTTAGATCACCTGTGGTCCCTTTCTGGAATATTCTCCTGCCTGATCTTCAGGTGGCTGTTGTTCACTTCACGTTTTTAATCTCTGTGGTCACCTTCTCAGAGTCTGGTCCTGATCTCATCATCTCATCCTGTTTCCATCGAGCCCAAGGTCCGCCATGTTTGTTTTTCTGTGTGTGTTCCTTGTCACTTTGACAGCAGGGGCTTTCCTCTCACACTGTCCGTGGGAGAGTGTAGTGGGATTATGTGGTTACATTGTAAATAATTGTTCCACCTACTAGTTTAATAAAATTGCTGATTGCCAAAGGCAGACAGGAAGTGTGGAAGGGGCTACCAGCTAAGAAAACTCTGGGAACAGGAAGAACAGAGCAGAGATGCCCGAGAGAGTCAGATGAGTTGCCAGCAGATGCAGAGGAAAGAAGCTAAAATGCTGCTCTAAGAAAAGGTACCGAGCTGCATGGCTGAACAGGATAAGAATCATGGGTTAGTTTAAGAGTAAAGAGTTAGCAAGCTATATGCCTGGGACCTAGGCCAATAAGCAATTTTATCAAACCAGTAGGCGGGACAATTATTTACAATGGAACAGAATCCCACTACAGGGGAGTGACCTACAGACACTCTGTGACTATTGAATTCAATCAGATCTTCTGCAGAACCTTCAGAAATGGGCCTGATGGTGTCTGTGGACCATAGAAAGGTCAGACTTCTCCCCTGATCTACACCCTGGTGAGGCATCCCTGACATAGCAATCTGTGGTCAAGTTCATCACTGAAAGGGATTGAGTCAGCCAGCAGGGGCTCAGCCTTGACATTCCCTCTCTGAGCCCTTAGAGTTCCCAAGCTTCATTACCAAAGCCGGAGGCAGCCGGTGCCAGGATGCAGGAGTCCCACTGGACCTGTTGGGCCCATACACTGTGCTGGGTTGCAAATCCCAGCTGGCATGGCCCCTGGGAGTCAACTGTGAGTGGAAACTTCAGAAAGGGAAAAATTAATGGGCATGTTTTGCCCGGAGAAAGAAGAAAACAAAAAGAACAGAGTATGCTCACATAAGCCCCTTAAGGGGGCTCTCCAGGCGCCTCGGCAGCTGCTGAGTGGGATGGGGTATGCAAGGTTCCTGCTGTCCCAGCGTTCTCATCCTTCCCGGAAACAGGGTCAGGCCCAGATAGCCTAGGAAGGCTATGGAGTCCATATGCAGAGCTGGAGAGATGGCTCAGCAGCTAAGAGCACTTGCTGATTTCATCTGATAACATGGGTTTGATTCCCAGCACCCACATGACAGTTCACAACCATATGCAACTCTGGTCACAGATACTCAGAGGGACCAGGTACACACATGGTGCACAGACATACAGGCAGGAACATAGAGACAGGAACACACCCATACACATAAAATAAAAATTAATTCCCCTCCCCTTTTTTTTTTTTTTTAAATAAATAAAGTCACCATACCCAAAGGAGACTTTGGTGTAGTGAGCTCAACACACAGCCTTTCTCAGGCGATAGTCTACACAGCCCCACTGCTACTCCGTGGGCAGCAGATCAGCAGGGACATACCCAAGGTACAGATGGGCTGTTCCTGAAGCATCACCACACTAAACACCAGGAGGAAGAGTCTTGCCACTTTAGCAACCAAACGCTACATTTGCATTTGATTTGCAAGTTCCCCAGTTACATTCAGGGTTTCTGCTAGTCCCCAAGGAATGACAGCCTGAAATGAAGCCGGCTTGCAGGATCTTGTGAATCCCAAGGTGCCCAACTCTTCAAGTGCTTCCTAACCTTTGGGTGTACAGTCCAGAGTTCTAGAACCAAACCACAGAGGGAGGGATAGCACTCTGTGCCCTACCTATGGTGCCCATGAAGGAGCACACAGATGGAGATGCTGACTCTAGTGTGGTTCACACAGAAGGAGTGGCTCCCAGCCCTGCCCTCCCCAGTCAGTCTTGGTCCCCTCTACCCCAGGCTCCTTTCTAACACTATGTTCATCTCAATTGCATAAACATCTAGACTCCTCTGGACTGGTTTTCTTGAGAATGATGGTAACGGCCAATATGCCCCAAGAAACTGCTGTGATTGATACCTGCAGGCAAGTAATTGAGAGTACAGCTCCAAATCCTCTTTGTGGCTGGATAAGTGATTTGTCATAGGCAAGGGGCTATTTTCATGCCCTGATCAAAGATACCCACACTTTGTCCACTAAGGAAGGTCTAGCCTGGGCTGGAGATAGCCCTGACAGAGCATTCCCAGGCCAGCTTCTCCCACAAACAAATGCAGGACAGAGATTCCTGTGTTTGTGCCAGCCAGTGTGCACACAAAGGCTGCACCCTGCTGTTCCCATGGTGAAATTCAGAATGACCCAACACTTTGACCTTGGAGTAGCATCTGATGGGGGTAAGGGCATCACCTGAGATATCTGCCCTCTGCTGTACCCTTGAGGTCACATCATTGAGATCACTGGAAGGACTCTTCAAGGTCAACTGCACCAACCTCTTTGAAGAAACCAAGACCCCAAGGGGTGCAAAAAAATAAATTTTATGGCAAAGCCAATGATGAAATGTAGGTGTCCTGTTCCCATTTCCACGTAACCCCTTCTCTTCTAAGAACCCAAAGTGGCGACCCTCCACCTTGCCAGCCCTCCCTTCCCAGAGCATCTTGGGAACGAGGAGAGGCTACCTTTGCATCTCAAGGGGCCAAGGTCCAAAGTCCATTCCAAAGCACCGCACTGGGGAGCTGCACAGTCCCCCAGTGAAGGAGGAGTCAGTGTCAGAGGCAGTCGAAGGTGAGATGGAGAGGATCTGCCTTGTCAGCAAGGTCTGTGTGCCTGCCAGAGAGGAGAAAGGGAAACAGGTTAGGTGTCTATATTGGAGAGAAGGGTTAACTGATAAAGACATTTGCTGCCAAGTCTGATGACCTGCATTCAATCCCTGGGATGCACATGGTTGAAGGAGAGAATGGATTCCACAGCTGTCCTCTGACCTCCACACCTGCACCACGGCATAAGTGCACAAGTGTGTGCATGTATACGTGTACACATGTGCATGCATACACATAAACCAATAAACATAATTTTAAAATGCTTGAAAGATGATTAGATTACAACTGGAACCCACCAAGTGATCACACACAGAGGACAATGGGAAAGTTCCAACACTCTGTGTGGTAACCAGCCAGTGAGGTGGGAGATTCTTGGACCTGCCTTGCCAATCAGCAGGCGGCATTGCCATGGTGCATTCTATGCCTGACTCTGCAGCCAATGTGCCCTTTGCACAATTATTAGCCAATTTCCATGAGGTGCCATACCTAATAAAAGAATCAAGTCAGAGAAACAGTACTAGATAATACTAGGCCAATCAGGTACCACCCTGGGTAACAACAGAGGGATCACACCCAAGGTTTGATACCTGGGGTGAAAGGTCAGCCTGAGTGAGAATGAATCAAGTCAACAGATCAGACCCATCCAACAAAACCCACCAATCCTGGATACCTAGTCACCTGCTCTTCCCAGGTTTCCCTTGATGAGCTCCTGGCTGTTCCCAGGACCCCCTGAGCAACCTTGGAAGTCTTTAAGGAGAGACTCAACAGGTATCACTGCAGCTACCAAGGACGGTGAGTTTAATTTCTTCTGTTCCCCCCTCTGCTCTGCTACAGTGCTACTTCTCCCATAGACAGGAAAGAGGGTGTGGACACACACTCAAAGGAGGCTGCCGGGAGAGACTCCTTTGTGATAGGTGCTGGGCCAAAAACAGTGGCCTAAAGAAAGTTGGAGCCCTGCTACCGGCAACCTTTGTGTCAATTTAAGCAAATATTGTGGCGTTTCCATGGTGATTCCTGTTTTGAATATCCACTTTGCTCACTTTTTAAAGGGCTTTTCCTGTTTGCATTTCAACTTCAAACCTGTAAATATTTTCAGCCTTTTTAGGAAAAAAGAAAGAGCCCATGTGCGTGCAAACACAAGCACACAAACAAGTATACAACTTCTCAGGAGTGACAGTCCAGCCTTGTGACATAAGGATGTGGGGCATGGAACCCTGAGGCCATTACCCACTCTCACACCCACCCTGCAAATAGAGCTGTCACTGAGAATTGGGGTTTCCCTCCCTCTTCTCTGGGGGCTAGCAACATCCCATACACAGTGACTGTGTGCTCATTCCCCAAGCAGACCATCCTTGACTGAACAGTCTGGAAGGGAACAGGCAACAGTCTGGTGAGTTTCCTAATTCGACCCAACCATCAAAGGCCCCCCTGGGGGTGTCTCCCCAGGGTGTGTGACCCCCATACTCCCAAGGCTGGGCTGAGTACAAGGGAGCTCTTCCAAGGCCAGATTCAGCACAGACCCTCTTCTTTCCGGGGCAATGTTTCAGGACCAGATCCCTGGGGAAAACTGAGATTGAAGGAGACCACAAGTGAGGGGTGGATTCGACTTGTTCCCATTCACCCTTCAGCGGCACACAGGGTTAACAGCATGTTTCCTGGTTTCCATGGATTCCTGCCAAGCCCCTAATGTGAGTTTCGTGTGATTTGGGGGAAGTGGATTTCCTTTGTTTTCCAGTTTGGGAATATTTTTTTTCTTTAAAAAAGAGGAAAAAACACTTTAATGGGAACATCAGGGCCACTGGGAGACTCACTCCTTTGGGTTCCGAGACCCCCCTGCCTGTTACTCCAGAATCAAGAAAAGCCCAGAGGCAGCTTTTGGCCTTAGCCAAAAAGATGGCTGTGGGCCAGAGGAAGGGGTGCCTTGGATCATAGACAGCTTGCACCACAGACAACTCTCTTGTGAGGGTCTCTACCCCAGTATCCCATCAAAAAGAACATCTCTCTAAAAGTCAGCATCTAACTTCGAAGCTGACACACACCCCTTCCAGGCCCACACTGGGACATTCACACTTGCCCAGACAAAAGGTCAGGGGAAATATGCACATCCCTAGAAGGAGCCAAAAGACAAGAGTCTAACCACATGCCAGAGGTGTCCCAGAGTCTCATGCTCTGGTTAAGAAGGATTCCAGTTGAAAGGGAAGAGAATATTATAGACCCCAGAGGGCTTTTTTTTTTTTTTTTTTTTTTTCTCATCCAGACCACCAAAGGGCCTGCCCAGGAGTGAAAGGGTGTGGCCGGTCCACCTCCTCAGTTCTCCCCATTCCTGCCATCCATGCCCAGCCTTGCTAGGGCGGCATGACCTTGTTCCAAGACTCCCCAACCAAGTGGCCTGACCCATTTACCAAACCAAGGCATGGGCCCCAAGCCTTCCAAGCACTATAGCCCTCCCACACCTCAGCCCTGGGGCTGTGGCTGGATCTTGTTCACTAGGGGCTGAGCCTTAATGGATCTCTAACCAGCTGACCCAGGTGAAGAAACCAAATGCAATGACAGACATAACCCTGAAGATGCAAAAACAGGGCTCTGAGGCCGGGTTCCGCCACTTAACCCTCTAATGGCCTTCCTGGAGCCAGCTGACCTAAACACTTGGTTTCCTCAACTGGAATGACAAAGAAGAAACAGACAGGAGCCATTGTTCCTCCCATTCAACAGGCCCGGGTTAGTGAGAGAGGCAAGCAGGCTCCAGAAATGCCTCAGATCATAACTTTTCTCTTTAAACCTCATCAAGAACCTTCTAGAACCTCTCCCAAGAGGACACGGGTGGCCTCTGCTCTATTCTCCATGTGTCCTTTCTCATGACATTAGGCCCCATACAGAACTGGAGTAATTTGTTCACAAGTCTGTCTCCAGCACTGGAATCTTAACTCCTCAAGGGCAAAGCCCAGGTCTTAATTATCTTTGTATCTCCAGCACTTAGCACAACAGCTGGCCCACGGTGGGCGGCGTAAGTGTCGGTGGAGCTGAACTAGTCCCTGATTTCATGTCACAACCAGACAAGCCTGCTGCAGCTTCTCCCTCTCCAGCAGAACGCTTCGCTGGCCACTTTCACAGCCTGCTTGGCTTCTCTGAGCCCAACCTGCCTGCTGATCTCTCTCCTCCACCATGACTTCACTGAATTTATAACAGGCATGTTCAAAGGGACCTGAACCTCTTCCAACTAGTTCCTCCCCCAAAAAAACCTGAGCACCTACTGTGTGCCAGAGAGGAGCAGACAGGCACAGTGGGTGAGTGGTTTTCTCTCTCTGCCGACCAGTTCACAAGGACAGGTGATATTAGCAAACTGGATTAATTTCACAAGCACTGTGCCAAGTGTTCTATACACATGATCATGATGAATCTTTATTACACAAAAGCAGGAACAGCATGGGCCCCATGGGTAGATTAGGAAGAACAGCACAGAGATATGAAGTGACCGAGCCAAAGGTCACATGGCTCACAGTTATGGAAGCCAGATCAGGGCTGGTGACCCCCAAATGGTCTCCCTCCTCGTGATCTCAGCACTCACCCTTGCTTAGTGTGGACTTCCCTCCTGAGTCTCACCTTTCCTGGTCTGGAATCATCTCCTGAAATACACTAGGCCTGTCAGAAAACACTCAGACCTTGCAGCCAAAGGCAACATCTGTGCTCAGGTTTTCTGGCCAGGCTTAAAAGTAGGAGGAGGGGTAGACCTGTGAAACAGACATGCAAGAGGGACACCTGGATCTCCCTGGTGAATGGGCTCTTGGCTACAGACCTGCCCATTGCTCTGTATGATGGGATGGTAAGGGCTGTGCTATTTTAGGAGGTTCTGTAGGAATAAGACAACTTCTGTTTCTCCTCTAGTAGGGGCCACTGAGGATCTTTCTCCTCTGTAGAGAGGCAGAAACTCCCCACTATAGTGAGCACTTGCCTCAGACTGTGGAATTGGGGAGCGGGGCTAATGTACCCTTTGTTTTTTTATCATAGGTGAGGTGTACATATAGGGAGGGAGGCACCTATCACCTTCTCAAAGGAGAGAAGGTAGAGAGAGATCCTACAAATGCAGGAGAGACCGTGGAGGATCCGCCAGGGTGGGGAGAGGGCAGAGCGCTAATGAACAGATTTCATAAGCCGCCCGGAGTGAAAACAAAAACATAGACGTGCACATTGCCCAACTTCAGGGTTGTATGGAAAAGAAGAAAAAAAAAAAACACAATAAAAAATCCACATCTTAAATACAAAAATCCTACATGATGTGTTGTGGCATGAAAGTGTTTTCCAGTGCATTTTTCCTCTGTGATCTCACACAGCCTACGACGGGTCCGCCCAGCACGGTCGGTATTTGATGGTACACACTCAGAGCAAACACACACAATTAACCAAAACAAGGGTAGTAAATATTCAAATCACTACAAACTGGCATCTTGTGGCTTCACATGACCTCTGGAGATGTCTGCATTGGCTCGGAGAGGGGGGTTTTTAGATGTTAGGAGGTGAGATAAAGGAGACACGAGGGCAGTTTGAATAGAAGGAACCAGAGCTCCCAGCAGCCCATTCCATGGCCCTTTCTACACTCAGAGGACGGGGACAAGAAGGGCCTGAGTCTCCCAGTCCTTTCCTACACACATCACTCACCCCACTATTCCTGTGTGGCTCCTTTTCGTCTCTCCCTCCCCCTTTTAATTGTTGGATGAATTTACAGAACACCGTGCCAAAAACAATCAGCTCTAGGGAGCAGAGTTGTACAAAAAAGGGCGTGTCACCAGAGAGAGAGACAGATATCCATGGAAACCACCACCGTTCACGAGGCCTAGGTGAAGCCTGGGTGAGGTGGACCAGGTGGGGGTGTGGGGAAGTCTGCTCCTCCCAGAACACAGCCTTAGGAAAGACTGGAGTTGCCGACAAACTGATGTAGCAGATACAGTGTGGGCAGTCAGGAAATGAAGCCAGCCAGCCAACATGTCAATGGCAGGGCCTGTGTACACACACACACACACACACACACACACACATATTCGTTCACACTTATATGCCACTGTTAGGTCCCTGGGCAACAGGCCACAGGGACTAAGCTTTGGAACCAGATTGCCCAGGTATAAATACAAGCACTGAAACTCCTGAGCCGCGTGTCCATGTCTCAGTTTCTTTATCATGAGATGAAGATACTAATAGTCACTCCTGAATCTAGGCACGAGGACTCTATTTATTCCACTTATTATGAGTAACATTCTAAGAAAAGTGTCCAGCACATGAAACAGTTGATAAATCACAAAGAGAAGGGGTGGGCGACAGCGCTCCTAGACTCTGCTCCAATAAAGGGAGAAAATAATAGTTGTTCATATGATTAGGCACTGTGTACTTGAGATTTTAAGACACCATTATACACAATCATCCCAAGGACTCAATGAGAGAGATGTTAATCTCGGCTGGAGAGCTGAGAAGCTAAGACTCAAAGAGGGCTGGACCACACCCGAGGTCACACACAAGCAGAAGCATTCGAACTGAGAGCTATTGAACCCAGGCTGAGGTGAGGGGTGGGGGGCAAGAAGACAGGGAGGCCCAGGTGCTGGAGCTCCCTTTGATCTAATTTGGGGAGATGTATAGTGGGCCAGGATTGCTTTCGTAGGCGTCAAAATGAAGAACTACCCTGCGTCGCTGGCAGTAAACTCCTCGGGAGTTCCTATTCAATGCTGACCCCATGAGACCAGTGCCACCCTCTGGATCCTCTCTCTGCCCAGTTGGCAACTCTAGGATCAGGAGAACCCTAGAGGGGAAATGAGAAGCACATGAGGTGCTTGCCTCCCAGCAACAGACCTGTACAGCCTGGGAAAGGTCCTGCCTCAAAGTCAGAGGTGCATGGAGAACCTGAGTTTCGACCTTCTTGGAACCTAGCCAGATCCAGGGAAAGACAGGACACAGGCAAGGGGAGCCTTGAGGGGCATAGGGCTCCCTTACTGAGAGCCGGGCTCAGCGGTCCTGCAGGGCATGTGCTGTCTACCCTGTTATATCCTCACCCTAGGTGAAGTCCAGGCCTGGTGGCTCAGCCTTTCCGCCATCGACCACCCAAACTCATTCAGATATTTCCTCTCACTTGCTTTTTAAAAAAAATTTAATGTTCTCTATAATTCATCCATCCCAGAAGATAATCGATAGAGCCCGTAATGAAAATCTGAGCCATATTTTATGATCCGCTGCAAGCAGAAAGGGCCACATCAGCAGGTCCGATTTTGGCTTTCCCTATCTGTCTTCCTGCTGCCCCGGGGATTACTTGCCCTGCCCATCCTGCCCACAGCCCTCCATCCAGAGCTCTCATAAGTAGGACCATGACCCTAGCAGCACAATGATGCTCACACAGCCAGCTCAGTCACAGGCTTCCCTGGGGTGGTCCCCAACTTGGAGCCCTGGCACCCGCCCTACATTGAGAGCTCACACCTTTACTCAGGGTCCTTCTGGAAGTCCCAAAATTTACACAGGTGGCATTTCCCACCGAGAGAGACTGCTTCAGGACTAGGGAGGTGAGTCCGTTGGTAAAGTACTTACGGTGTAAGCATAGTGAGCTGAGTTCAGAGCCAGCACTAAAGCCAGGTATGGCGATACACATGTGCAACCCCGCACTGAGGTGGGGGTGAAGACAGGGAGATCCTTGGGGCCTGCTGGTCAGCCAGTCTAGCCAATCTGTGAGTTCTAGATTCTGTGGCTCACCCTGTCTCAAAAACGAAGGTAGAAGCAAGAGAGAAAGGCACTATGTAGTCTCCACACTATGTGCATGCACGCACATGAACACATGCACATTCACATACCTCCACACTATGTGCATGCACGCACATGAACACACACACATTCACATACCTCCACACATATGTGCATGCACGCACATGAACACACGCACATTCACATACCTCCACACATATGTGCATGCACGCACATGAACACACACATTCACATACCTCCACACATATGTGCATGCACGCACATGAACACACACATTCACATACCTCCACACATATGTGCATGCATGCACATGAACACACACACATTCACATACCTCCACACTATGTGCATTCACGCACATGAACACACGCACATTCACATACCTCCACACATATGTGCATGCACGCACATGAACACACGCACATTCACATACCTCCACACATACGTGCATGCACGCACATGAACACACACACATTCACATACCTCCACACATATGTGCATGCACACACATGAACACACACACATTCACATACCTCCACACATATGTGCATGCACGCACATGAACATACACACATTCACATACCTCCACACATATGTGCATGCACGCACATGAACACACGCACATTCACATACCTCCACACATATGTGCATGCACGCACATGAACACACACACATTCACATACATATTAATGTACACACATACATGAACATCCACACATGAACATACATGTGCACACTCATATGAACACATACACTATTAGAAAGTGGAAGGAGGTAAGGGACAGGAGAAGGAGGGAGGAAGAGGAGGAGGGAGGCAGGCTACCTTTCTTTATCTTGGACTCTAAAGTATATCTTGGGCCCTCTGATCAGTGAAGGTCGGACGTTACTGTTCATTTTTATTATCTCCAGCAAGTCCTTCCTTGTCTCCCACTTGTAAGGTGAAAGAGTGGGCAAGCCAGTCAGACAGACGGAGGGATGTATGGGGTACTGAGGAGAGTGGTCCCTACAGAGCACTTGACTCTTGTCCTGGCTCCTCCTACTTGGATGCCAATCATCAGACACCATGTTCCTCCCAGAATCCCTCACTGCCTAGCACCAATCAGAGAACAATACACAAAGACAGGACAGTGTTAGGAAGAGACCAGCAGAGCTAATTAAAGGAGGAGAGAGATCAAACCGTAGGAAGAGTGAGTTAGCAGGGTGGTGGTGGCCACGCCTTTAATCCCAGCACCCTAGAGGGAGAGATGGGAAGATCTCTGTGAGTTCCAGGACAGCCAGGGCTACAGAGGAACCATGTCTTGAAGAAGACTGGGCTTAAACCATATGAGGGGAGTATTACATGGCCAGGGGACAAGCTTGTAAAACAGATTGGGTGGAAAGCTTTGAACAGCCTTGTCTTGAAGGCTGCCTAGCAGAACTTCTGGTACTGTCCAATATGGCAGTCTCTGGACATGTGTGGCTTCCAAGCACTTGGAGTAGGGTGAATATGACTAAGGAACTAAATTTTTAATTTTATTTAACTTTAATTAATTTACATTTAAATAGCCACATGTGACCAGAGAGTAACTGTATTGAACAAGACAGGTTTAGAGGAATAATCTCATTGATGTAAAAATAGCTTTTCTTAATAAAAAATTAAAAACCCTTTTATCCCAATGCAACAGGAATAACCATTATTAACTATAATAATAGTTAATATTTAAATGTGCTGCGGCATGCCGGGCTCAGTGTTAAGTATTTCAGATGGGTTGACATGTGGACTCTTAACCAAGTTCACTGTTACCATTACTCCCAGTTTATCGATGAGGAAACTGCAGCTGAGAAATACCAAGTCATTTACCTGGTGTCACATTGCTGTGGCTCAGTGAGGCTTAGAGATAGCATGTTATTTACCTCATGTTATACCGCTGTGGCTCAGGGAAGTCTAGGCTCTTCCCTAATACACTTCTAGTTATATCCTAATTATTTTAAAATTATTTTTTATATTTAAAAAATACTTACTCATAAGCATAAATTGCACTAATAGAGAGAATGTATTTTTTAAGATTTATTTTTATTTTATGTACAGTGGTGTTTTGCCCTGAAGCTAGAGTTACAGACAGTTGTTAGCTGCCATGTGGGTGCTGGGAATTGAACCCAAGTCCCCTGGAAGAGCTCGGTGCTCTTAATCACTGAGCCATGCGTCCAGCCCCGAGAGAATGTATTTTTAAGAATTTATTTTTATTTTATGTGTTTTGCCTGTCTGTATGTATGTGCACCGTCACATGGGTACCTGTACCCAAGATGAGGATGACGTACCCCCTGGAACTGGAGTTACAGACCATTGAAAGCTGCCATGTGTGTGCTGGGAACTAAACCCCAACCCCTGCAAGGGCGGCCAGTGCTATTAACCCCTGAGCATATCTCTCCAGCTTTATTTTATTTTATATTTTTGGTGTTTTTCAAGAACGGTTTCTCTGTGTTACTGTTCTGGTTGTCCTAGAACTACTTTGTAGACCAGGCTGGGCTTAAACTCATAGAGATTCTCCTGTGCTTGCCTCCCAACTGCTGGAATTAAAGGTGTGTGCCCCCACAACTTGGCCAAAAATATATTTTAAAGCACCCTAAAAGGAAAGGATTCCCTTTCCCTAGAAGCAGAAGATGTACAGAAGTTACTGGAGTACGTGGTAACTCAACTGTTAGGTAGAGAAGGAATTGATCTTGAGACTCCCTGTGTCCCACATGTACCCTCTGCCCCATGTCCTGTGTCAAGAGGGCCCAACACCTTCAGTGATGCTGGTCTGAGATCCTCCAGGCACCAAGTGGCTAGAGAAATCTAGCTTCCTTCTCACCTCACTGGTCAGTTCAGAACAGGGCCTTAGCACTGAGCAGGGATCCCAGCAAGGTCCCTGTCTCAAAGGAGGCAGAGGCTGACCAAGAAAGCCTGCATTCATACATAGGACTCTGGCTTCCTACCTCCAGAAGTCAGAAACACAGGCCCAGCCCCAGTCACACTATTTTTTGATGCTAGGGCATAGACAAACTTATCTTTCCCAGGAGGGACAGCACAGTCCCTATTCATCTATTCTTGGGCTTGGTTCAGAATGAAGAGGACAAAGAAAATCCCTCTTGGGCTGGACAGGGGTGCATGCCTTTAATCCCAGCACTTGGGAGGCAGAGGCAGGGGGATCCCTGTGAGTTCAAGGCCAGCCTGGTCTACAGAGTCAGTTCCCGGACAGCCAGTCTCAAAAAACAAAACAAAACAAAAAAAGAGAGAGAAAAAAATCCATTTCAAAGTCGGAGATGAATATGAACAACCCAGACTACTGAGTCAAGAGTCGAAACAGACTCAGGGACATTCCCAGTTGTTTTGTTTGTTTCCCAGGGCACCAACCTGGAAACAGAAGATGCAAGATGACGGTCCCACTTGGTCTGGATTTGACTTTGACTTCTCCTCCCTGAGGTGTACAGACTGGCGGTGGTGGTAAGGGTGGGGATCAACGCCCCTACGCACAAGTTGTCATTGCTCTGTGTTTCTGCTTCCTGTTCTCTGCAGTTCCCAGTCATTTCCAATCTACCCCAAGTTCTCCTTGAATTCACATATTTATTTTATTGGGCCGGTTTCAGGTGCTTCTAGCTTATCAAACAATCAACCCTGTGAGGCACACTGGGTGTTTCCAGAAATTACATCACAAAAAATCATGCAATTAAAGTGTAAGGGGAAAAAAAAACAGAGCAGTTGCTTAATTTCATATTTTAATTAGCGACTTATTGTAAACGTAGACTTTTAAAATGGAGGTGCCTAAGCAAAGCCAGTAAACAAGGTTTTCTAATGAATTAATTTCACCTCCTCCTCCTCACCAATGCAGCTATCACCCTCCAGATTTGCCTGTCCCTGTCTTTTTCACCAGGTCTTGATCTTTGCTCAACCACATGAGACAAACAACCTCCAAATAAAATCGGGAAGTCTAGTACATGGGAGCCCAAGGGAGTCCTGGCAGAGAAGTTAATAGCCTTGATCTTGAAGAAGTTGACTGTGGACCCAGCAAGAAGGTAGATGTTGCATTTCTTCATGACTCTCAGGGGACCCCTATATTCCTCTCAGGGCACAAACCTCAAAAGCAGACATAGAAGAAAGCTAGGATCAGTGATAACTGAGGCAAAACTAGAAGTCTGGAGAAGCTGTGCGGCATCTGAAGCCCAGCAGTGAGGTAAAGAGACCTAGAGAGAGAAGGGCTGTGCTGCTGGGAAACCCAGGAGCCTGCTGGCTGCCTAGCGGAGGAGAGGGGGCACGGGTCAGGGGAGAAGAAGCCATTTGTGGCCATGGAGTAATACCAAAATTAGAAGATTCTGTCTAGGTCAATTCAGAGAATAATACAGGCATCTGTCCCAGAGAACCACAGAGGTGGGCCAGGCTCCTCCAGGGGTCTCCAGGCTCTCCTCTCTGACTTCCCAGCTTGGAAGCCCTCCTTGTTCCAGGAATAGAGTAGACTGAGGCCACAGCAGAATCTCCCACCCTCTGCAGCACACTAAGAAGAGGGTCTACAGGGCGCTTTAGTGTCCTTGCTCACTAGGGACCAACATAAGCCTTCCTTTACCCCAGGAGCTTGGCCAGATAGACAACATACTGGACTAAAGTATGCCTCCTCCCTGGACTGTTATGTCCCAAACCAACACAGACACCTCTGAGGATCAGCTGTGCTCTAGGGACCAAGACCTGGCCAGCACATTTGGTGTTTCAACCAAACTCCACCTTGGCCACTGTGCTTTTTGAGTGTGAAGAACTGCAGTGGAGGGCTTGGCGAGGGTGTTATCCCTCTTTCGGTTTCCACCTATCTCTAGACTGGACCCTCTTGCCTGAGTATCCACATTCTCAGCGACAGTAGGCAGCCTTGTGATGACAGTGATGAGGGACTGGGGGCCATCTGGATGCCTACTCACTAAGAGTCAGAGAAAGGAAGGAAGAATCTGAGAGAGGAAGGGGTTGGACCCCATATCATTGCTCACCGGTTAGGAACACAGACCCAACCCAAAGACAGATCCTGCTGGGTTTGAGCTTCAATTGGGAAGGAAAGCTCCCATCAAACACAGGCTGGGCATGGATGTACCCCAAGATTAGGGATTTGGAAGCCCATCTGAGGAAGCTGGCCCTGGGAAGACAGCAACAGGATTTAACACCTTATCCCTTCTGTCTGGTAAACACCCTGAGTTGTGCCTCCACTCCACTCAGCAGCTGGGACTCCTCAGGTGTGTAGGCAACGATGGGCAGGTAGAGACAGCCGTAGGCAGAGACAGGAAGGGGGGAGAAGGGGCTGAGGGGTGGAGGTTGGGTGGGGCTGGCCTGGGAGGATGAGATGGGAGGCAGCCAAGCCAGACAGTCCCTGAGACAGCTGACAGGTGCAGGAAGGGGGAGCAGAATGCTGGGGCAGACTGCTGCTATACCTGGTCAGGGGGAGAAGAGGTAGCTGAGGGAATGAGAGGAAGGGTAAGAGTCTTTTGATTAAATAATCTTGGAGTCTTAACTTCTTCATTTTTAGATTCAAGTAGAAACTGGGGTAGCTCTGGGCATTAGACACCAGACTCACACAAATCAGGGCTTATAGTAGCCAGGTAGAGCACAGTTGGCTGGTGTCCTTCGGCACACCTGTCCCCAGCTCATACATGCATACCCCAGGGGCCAAAGTCCAATCCATCAGAATAGAGTATCCTACTTATGGAGGATACCAACACATGTTAGGAAGAGGGACGTGAATGAACAGCACTGAAGCAAATGGGAAGGGCCTCAAGCTTCCAGAGGGGACACTTAAGACTGGATAGGTAGAAAGAAAGGAGTGCCTGGGGGTACTGGGCATTCTTAGGGAAGACCAGCATAGCTCCAATTCCAGTCCAGAGGCCAAGTGAAGAGCTTTGGCAGATGCCTATGCCCAGGCTAGGCCCTCCTGGTACCACCTGCACCACCAGGCCCAGCAGGGCACCCCACTAATCCTCTTTCCTCTTCCGTCTGCTCCCTGAGTAATTACAGTTTTGGGTTGAAATCTCCTTGGAGTGTAACCCCCTGCCTGATGCCCTGTCTAAATCCTTGGGTACACAGCAGGGTATCTTTCCCATCTCAAAGAGCTATAGGACATTTCCACAGCCAAACAATACACCCTCCCTTTCAAATCTCCTCACTGCTTGCTCCTTTTAGCAATACCTTTTCTGCCCTGGCCTTGGCTCCTTCAAGCTGTGAAGGCCCCCCCTGCTCTGTTCCTCTGCTTTGCCAGGGCCCCCTGAGGGTGCTGGTGTGGCTCCCTCATCCTCTGATGAGGTTCCTGACCTACTACAGGCCTTGCCTCCTGCACATTCTAAACCCTGCAACCCCCAGAAATCCATCTACAGTTGCTTCATCCAAAAGAATCCATGATGGAGAGGTTTTCTGAGTTGTCTCCCATGGGAATGTTAGCCCTGCTACTGGAGGCTAGTTGGATCATTGGATGTATCCTACCACTTAAGTTAGTGTGGGCTCTCTTGGCTCCCGATGGGATCCTGCAGATATGCCAACAGGAGAAACTAGGGGCCTGTCTTGCTGTGCCCTTCTTGGCTTCAATGTCATTTCTGCAGTCAAAACTGTCCTTAAGGGTTTTCTGCAGCAAGTTCAATGTCTTTGACAGATCCCTCCAGTCTTTCCCATTCTTATCTATCCAATGTCAACACTGAATCTTTTCCTGAAGTGCACCTACCTTTGAGAGTATGCATATATACACACACCCCACCCAACCAAACGAGAAAGAATATACTAGAACACCCCCACTCCTACACAGAATGATCTAGCATTGGGGATAGAAACAAGCAAAACCAACTCACTGTTTCACCTGCACCAAGCAGGTATACAGAAAACCCTGGGCAATACATTGACTCCACCAGATACTAGAACACTTGTCCGGTTCCCTATCTTTTAGAAATGGGTCCCCAGTGCATCCCTTTGGGCCATTGCTACTGATAATTTTTCAGAGATAAACAAACCGGTTTGGATAAAACAAGATCCAACCTGAATTCTTCGCCCAAAATTCCAGATGAACCTCACCTAACACCTCCTTCCTTTCCCTCTCTGCCCATCTCTGGTTCCTTGAAATCCAGGCCACTTGACTTAAAAAAATTGAACCTTTTTGGTTTATAGGCACCACTACACCTAGGTCTGGCTAGTCATTTGTGCCCACTTGAAAGGATGGTGGGTCATGGAGAAAGTCCTGTTCTTCTTTCTCATATTGGCCTGGACTAGAAGAAAGAACAAAAGACAGGCATGTGTATTTACCTGTCTGGTTGGTTTTTAGCCTGTGTCTTTCTTTGGTTGCTTTTAGACTCCAAATTCCAATGGTTCCTTTCCTTAAAATTGATAGTCCCATTCCAAAAGGTGAGTCTGATCTGGACAACTGGTCTACCTGTTATGTCCAGGCAAAATAGAAGTTGCTTAGCTCCCCTGGGCTAACCCAGGCTAATTTCATGACAGGAAGGAAGCCAAAGGATCAAGAGAAAAGACAAAGATCTGAGATCTGTGGTCACATGTATCTCTCTACCTACTCAGTGTGTGATGTACCTGCCTACACCCACAGTCATTCATGCCTGGCACACCCTCACCCACCACCCTGTCCCACCCAGTTAGGCACCTGAGTGGCCTTAGCCTTTCCAAAGAGTGCTCTCTACTTTCTGCCCTCAGATAGTCTGGAACCTGTGCCAGGGCTCCCGCCTCCAAAGTCCCCAGCAGTGGGGTCTGCTTGGTTCCTGTAGCTAATTTACACACGTCAGGATTTAAAATAGCTGAGGCATAAATGAAAAGTCCAATTTCTTCAAATTTGCATTGTAAAACCATCCTTCAACTTCCTTGAAATAAATTTTACTATTTTATTAGTGCAAACAAAATGGTAATAAAACACTAATACAGCGTCTTGTATCCAGGGGAAGAGCTAAAATTAACATAGAGCGAGCAGTGTTTGCTATTACATTCAATTACCTTTTTACTTGAGATTTACATTCTCATCCCCTTAATCTCCATAGTAGTGGCTTCAGAATCATTCCTCCCAGGCTCTGCCCTTCCAGAGCCCCCACAGCTGGAAGCCAGGCCTCCCTCCCAGATGGTGCTCACCCTGGGCACCGAGCCTGCCCCTTTCTCTCCACAGCTGCCGCTTGTCACAAGGTCCCAATCCTCTACCCTGCTTATAATTTTCTCACATCTCAGCCTCTTGGTACAAGGCAAGTTCAGACCAAAGGGCTCTGACCTGAGGCACAGGCAGACACGTGGTTATCAGTGAGCAGGTGCACGGGGCACAGGCCTGGCCACTGCCCGCTGAGGCTGTTAGAGGTTCTGCCTGGTACAAAACAGAGGCAGGAGCTCTTGGGAGCTCCAGAGAAACTGCCGTCTCTGGTTTGACAGGTTGTGGGAGTGGACTTGCTACATGGCACAGTTGGGGACTCTGGAGGGTGGCAGGAAGCTCCAGTCATGCTCAAGTGGGAAGAAACAGAAGAAGAAGGTCTAGGTCTTCATTCACCTCCATGTGGATGAAGTCCAGGTTCTTAGGATATGGCTGCTTGTTGGTGGCAGTGTGGAGCTAGAAACCACCTCATGTGTCCCCCCCATTTAGGGCTCTTCCTTCAACAAACATACTCCCTAAGTGAGAAGACCAGTCTCCCCTTTTCCCAGTTACCACCATGAAATCCAATCCCCAAGAGAGATGCATAATTACTGATATGCAACTGGTCAGCTTTGCTCCAAGCCACTGGGAGAGATTCCCCAAAGGCTTTATCTGAATTCTAAAACCGTCACAGACTAGCGAAGGAGCTGAGGGCACGCAGCCTTCCCTCCCCCAGTCTCAGTTTCTTCATCTGGACAAAAACAATGATCCGTGAGCTCCCTTTCTGGAGGTCATGATGACCAAGGGACCAAGTGAGCCAGTAAAGGCTGTATGAGCCTCACAGATACACTCTCACAGCTCGTCCTGAGTCCAGAGCAAAGTGTGTGGGGTTGGTGGCCTAAGCAGGACCACGACAAATTGGAGCTTGCTAATTTGGCTGGCTGGTTAAAGAGCCCCTTGGGTCTCTGCCTCCCCAGTGCTGGGGTTACAGGTATGAACTGCCTTGCCCAGCTTTTTACCAGCTCTGGAGATCTGAACCAGCTTCTCATACTTTCAAGGCAAGTGCTTTACCAACTGAGCCATAGGCAGCTGAGTCCCAGGAAAGGATACCTTAGACCTCTGTGACTTTACATTGAACTACAGTCTTTCTTTCCTGTTTCAATCTCTGGAAAAGGCCCCAAAATGTTCCTACACTGCCTTCAGCACTAAAATGGATGCAAGAACAGCCACTCAGCACAGGCCCCAGACTGCCTCCTAAGAGCATTTAGAGAGCAAGTCTCAGGAAGGCAGACAAAATGATACCTGGAAAAAAAAAAAAAAAAAAAGAGATGTAGACTTCTCTCTCCCAATGTTAATCTACCTGGCTTTTACAACCAGAGAGGAAAAGAAGTTAGAATTAAATGGACACACACAACCCCACAGTCATCTATACAGAGATTCATTTACACATGTGACACAATCATACACAACCTCCTCCTTAATCACTTAAATAAAATCATACACACACACAAACCCACACACATAACCTCATCTAATCACAACCACTCACACCTCATTTATACACACAATCCCAATTCCATAAGCAATTACTCGTATATACACCAGCACCAGTTGCACAAAGCTACCACATTCATTTACACATATAAACTCACACATTCATTCACAGGCAACCAGTCATATACATACTATTATCCACACAACCTGACATCTAATCACACACATAATAACACTCCAACCACACACCCCTGTTTCCAGTTCTCTCACTCTTCTGGAGGACACTGGATAGAAGGTTCCAGCTTAAACTAATGGGTGGAAAGATGGCTCAGTGGTTAAGAGCACTGACTGGTCTCCAAGAATACCTAGGTTTTATTCCCAGCAACCACATGGTGGCTCACAACCATCTGTACTCTGGTTCCAGGGGATCCAATGCTCTCTACTAATCTCTGTAGGCACCAGGACATATACAATTCATATCCATACATTCAGGAAACACTCGTACACATAAAATAAAAATAAATAGAAGTTCAAAAAAATAAATAAGTAAAATGAGATTCCAAGTACTACACTAGCAGAGATTCCAGGAAGGGTGTGTGTGTGTGTGTGTGTGTATATGTGTAATATGTGTGTGTTCAGGTACACATGCACTAGTATTTGTGGAGACAAGAAATCAATGTTCCACATCTATATCTGCTGTACTGGTAAGGCAAGGTCTCTCACTGAATCTGGACCTTGTCATTTTGGTTGGCTGGCCACACAGCCCCTGGGGTCTCTGCCTCCCCAGTGCTGGGGTTTCAGGTGCACACTGCCTTGCCCAGCTTTTCACCAGCTCTGGAGATCTGAATCCAGGTTCTAATACTTTCAAGGCAAGTGCTTTACCAACTGAGCCATCTCCCTGGCTCTCGGGAAGAGAAAGCCCAGACAGAAGTGAGGACCCAGGCTACGGACTGCTAGGCATTGTGGGTTAGGGCATCAGCCACCATTGAGTCCAGCTGCTGCGTCTTTCTAGCTGGGCCCCTCTAGCCACCCCAGAGTCAGGCACCCCTCATCAGCTTCCCTGCCCCCCATGTGTGGATGCTCTGCGGGGAGCTGTTTTTATTCCAACTGGCCTTCTACATTTTTTCCTTCTTTTTCCCCTCCCTACTCGTGAAACAAAGAAAGTTTGTTGTCAAGGTATAGACCTTTCTTGGGCCTTGTCCGAGTTTCTACTTTGTTTTTCTTTTTCCTTTTCCCTAACCTCCACCCTGCCTTCCCCTACCTCCCCACCTTGAATAAATAAAGAACCCAAAGCTGGCACCAGCTGGTAAAGAAAGTACAAACTATCTCATAATTTTCTAATTTTTTTTTTTTTTTTCACACACTGGCTCGGAGTTTTGAGCAAAGGACAAAAGCTATTGTTGAAGAGCACACACGGAGTTCTGAGTCACCGGTCCGCCTCGGCTTCCAGAGAGCTCATAGGTCTGTTGGGCTGGCAGAGCCAGTGAGCTCAGAGCCCTGCGGGGGGCCGTGGGTGCAGGCGCCCTCTTGGGGTGCGGCCCCGCCCCCCACCCTTGCCAGGGCTCTCTGCTGGGCTGGCACTTCAGCTTTGTTGGCTGTTAATCATAGGGGGAATTTAAATAAAATGTTATGAAATAAAAAACAAATCAGCCGGAGTCCTACCTCCCTAATGCTATAATTTTAAACTCAGGGACGTTGTCTCTCAAGCTTTCATAGAGTGTTGCTGGTGGCCATCTCAACACTGGACATTCAGGGAGTATTTTATCCAGTATAATAAATATTTTTCCATGTTTCAAAATCACTCTCGTGATGGCTATTTGCATAGGTGAGGCAGAATTTACTCACTGTATTATCATGGGCAGGCAATAGGATGAAACAGAGGAGTATCTTTAAATGGATCATTTATCCACAGATCTAAACCCAGGCTGGGGGCTTTGCCTGAGTGACCCAGATCACCTGGGCCATGGGTGACCTTGGAGTGTGGACCTGGAAGATGGGCAGGAGCCCCACCCAAACCTCGCCCAACCTGAGCCAGGCTCCAGACTCCCCTACCCTTGCACCCAGAGAGACACAGTTTCCAGCAATGGCTGTCATCCTCCAGCCGACCTTCACCCCCACACGCCGCACTTCCTCTTTATAAAGCACCCTGGCAGCAAAAGCCCATGACAACACTCCGCTCTCCGTTTTTATATCTGAATATCTCAAAGCACTTAGCTAAGACTTTCATTTTCTCATTTACCCCAAGGAGAGAAGGTCATTTGGGAAAATGGTACAAATATGCCCATTTGTCAAAAAGCGAAGGAGAAGCAAGTTAAAAGGAACATTCTACCAGTTAAGTGAGCAGCCGAAGTAACCCAGGAGAACACACAGGGCCCTGCTTGCCTGCCCAGGGCCTGGCCGCTTTCTCTAGAGTCTGTGACCCAGAAGATGGCTGGGCATGAAGCACAGGGTCCTACTTCCCAGAGTCGATCACTCTCGCTGGCCTCAGCTCAGGAGACCCTCATCTAGGGTCTCAACTCAGACCATAACCTCTAAAGATCATAATTATATAAATATACACAGTGATCAAAGGGATAAATACTAGATGGAAATGCACTAGGTGTTAAAAAAAAAGAAATAATTAAATTTGAGGAAAATTATTTTTTCTTCTACCTCTTTTAAGATTTTGATAAGACTCGGTTCTGTATGTCCCAGTACTTTAAGGAAAACATGCATTTCACAGTCAGATTAACTTGGATTCAAAACTGTGCCCAGACATGGTGGGTGGCACACACCTATAATCCTAGCAGTCAGGAGACCAGCACAGGATATCAGTGGAGAGTTTAAGTCCAGCTTGGGCTACAAATTGAGACCCTATCTAAATAAAAGCAAAACCAACCAAACAATAACAATCATCTGGCCCTCTGTAATTGAGTTCTGAGATCTCCTCGCCAAGGCTTATTTCCTGAGGTATGGTGGCCATCGATCCACTACCTGCACTGTGCCCTTCAATCCCACAAAAAGTCACAGCACAGGATCTGACACACAGTCAGCGCTCGGGAAAGGTCTGTTTCCTTCCTCTTTTAGTAAAATGAAAATGGAAAAGCAACTCAGCTTTAACGCTGCACCCGGGGGACAAAACAAGCCCCTGCCTCTGCGCCATCTCAAGGACCTCCTCCACATCCCCGCTCACCCCTCCCACCCACCCCCACCAAGCAAGTTCCCAGCACACAGATCTCAGCTCTCCAGTGACTCACCTGGAGGGTGAGGAGGGGGCTGTGGCTTGAGAGAACAAGACTCTCTTCTAACTCTCACTCTCTCCACTAGGACAGGCCCGGGACTACCCCTCCGGGCAGCACACACACCTCCCTCATGCAGCAACTCTGGAGGACACGCCAGGCGGGTGATACTCGGACTGGCGCCTTCCTGGCAGCCGCCCTCTAGTAACAGGTGCCAGGCTGCAAAGGCCACCTGCTGCTGGGGGAGGGCAAGGGCCAAGCTCCCATCTATGAGGAGAGATGAAAAGGAACCAAGATGGCGGTAGCATCTAGGCGTAGACTCCTCCTTTGCCAGACAATCCATGCTAGCCCAGAGACTGTGGCTCGGACACCCAAGAACACAACCCTGGCCCTCGAAAATCTTGTTCCTCCCTCCAGGGTTCTGGACTAGATGAGTATGTTTGCCTTTCTTGTTTGGCAAGTGTATTTAAGAAACCTTTTGACGGTCATATGGGCTGGGACTCCAGCCTAGTCTGGAGGGTCCAGAAGCAAAGCACAGGGGCAGATCTGAGCCCACTGCTGTCTTCCCGGTACCTGCCCGGGAGAAAGAATTTAGCAGGAGCATTAAAAGCAGGAACATTAATTACTGTGTGTGATCATGTGCCAAGTCCTTGTCTGACCTGTAGGGCGACCCCACACCATAGGCATTACTATTAGTTCTGTCTTACATGAGGAAACTGAGGCCCCATAACAGATATGTCAAAGCCACAATCTCAATAAACAAAAGGCCAGGGATTTGAACCCCAGGCTTAATCATTATTCTCCAGTCTAGCTCTTGAAGCAAGGAGATCCTGCGTGGCCTTTCCAGAAAGGAGCCTGAGAGGCATCCCTAGCCACAGAAGGACAGATGTACCCGTAAGGAGTAGGTTGTAAGTCTGTCTATGTGAGCTTCTCTTGTCTCTCAGGGATAGACAGAAGCTTCTCCACCTTTCTTAGGAGGCTGGATGGCAAAACTAATCAGTACTACCGTACCCAGGCAGAGTTTGGCCATCACGTCCTTGAAATGTTTAGATGGGGAGGTGTAGGGATTTGAGGCCATTACTGAGGACTAAGACATATAAATATCTGTTGGCTGATTGATGGGTATGGAGAGTGGCGGTGGCAGAGGCCAGACCCTTGGCATGTTCTAACCCTCGAAGCTAGAAGCCTTATTTTCAAACCAGGGGTGATGCCAGCTTGAAAATGGTGTGCCCTTTCTTTTAAAATTCAAATAGGCTTCTAATGGGAGTCTGGATGTAGGGAGGAAACCAGACAAAGCCCCCACAGCATGGGCTATCAGTTTGCCAAGTTGCCTGGGAGGAGGTCCTGGGACCTAGCAGCAGGTCCCATGAAAGATGGCGGAGTCCAGCAGGGTGGGGGCTGCTGGGTCACTGGGGCAGACAGTCTCCAATCCTGCTGAGCACAGCACATCGCTTCATTCAGAAACCCAGAGTAAAACGTACAGCCGGGTCTAGGGTGAATTGAGCCCTTAACTCATTCGAGATCGCTGGTGGAGACACCGAGGCGGCAGAGGGGCTGGAAGGTGGTAACTTGGGAGGAAGAGGGAGGCCATCCCTGGCAGAAAGGCAAGCCTGGACATAACCCCAGTGGCAAATATGGACACATACAAAAAGAAATCATAATTCTTTGTAAAATCCCTTTAAAAACCAAACAAGCATTGAGAATTTAGGGAGGGATGAGTGAGCCGGGGCGAGGTAGGGTGGAGGGGTGGAGGCGAGGGGCAGCCTGTTTTCTACCCCTGCCAAATCCTCATTCACTGTCAGTTTCAATCCATTCAGAACTTACTGACTCAATTGCCTTTTCACGGGGGAAGGAGCCTGCACAATGCTGGGGACTTTTCAGCCCCACATTAGCACACAGGGCACTGGGCAATGTCCGGGAATAAACACACACGTCCCTCCTGAGGCCACTGACCCCACTCTCATCTGAAATTATCCATCCAACAGTACCAGTCTTACACCTACACTCCTCCATTTTAATTCTTTAGGGTGAGTTGGTGTTTTTTTTTGTGTGTGAGGGGGTTCTGTTTTGCTTTTAATGTGGCTTGGCCAGTGGAAAGTTGTATGTATGCATACGAGTTCCTGTGTGAGTGCACACATACACACGCATGCTTAAGACACTGGGAGTAGGGGCTGGAGAGATGGCTCAGCGGTTAAGAGCACCGTCTGCTCTTCCAGAGGACCTGGGTTCGACTCCCAGCACCCACATGGCAGCTAACAACTGTCTGTAGTTCCAGTTCCAGGCAAACACCAAGGCAAATAAATAAATAAATAAAGTTTAAAAAAAAAAAAAAAAGACACTGGGAGTAAAGAGAATCCCCCTCTCAAGTAAGAGAATTGGGTTAACTCTAGGAAACTCTAAATTGTCTAATTGAGAATAAAGGGATGGATTGAAAGACAGAAAGAACGTAAATTAGGTACCCAGGAAGCAGGGTTTTGGTGGAGGTTCTTATTTAAATTAATTCTAGAAAATGGGGTTTGTGGACAGAACTTGGCAGTCAATACCTATTATGAAGACAATGATAATGATTATGGTGGCTGCTCTTTTATAATTATCATGGTGACTCTTTTTTTTTTTTTTTAACACTGTTTTGTGGAAGGGCGTATGCATGCCCTAACACTCATGTTCAGGTAGAGGACAATTTACAGGAGCTGGTTTTCTCCTTCCTTCATGTGGATCCCGGGGACCGAACTCAGGTCCTCAGACTTGGCAGCAAGTATCTTATCGGCTGAGTCACCTTGCCAGCCAATGACTCCCATTTGTTTTAGAGTGCTAAGCATGTGTGCTTGCCTCCATAAGGTATCTCCTATGTGGTGAGGTGGACTCATACCACAGAGACCAGGACGGCATATCAAAAGTCCTCTCAGTTACTGGGACTGTCCCTGAAAATCTCCTCACCGTCTCCAACACTGCCTGGGGGCTCTTGCATTTAGCCCTAGCTCAGAGATATTACCCAACAGAATTTTCTGCTATAAATGTATATGAATGTGTGTGTTTGTATATGTGTCTGTGTGTATGTTTGTGTGTGTGTCTGTGTATGTGTCTGTTTGTGTATGTGTGTCTGTATGTGTCTGTTTGTGTATGTGTGTATTATGTGTGTATGCTTGTGTGCACTTGTGTATATGTATATTTTGTGTCTATGTATATATGTTTGTGTATGTGTGTCTGTATATTTGTGTGTATATGTGTATGTAATGTGTCTATGGTATATATGTCTGCGTATGTGTGTCTGTATGTGTATGTTTGTGTGTGAATGTTTGTTTGTGTGTGTGTGTGTGTGTGTGTGTGTGTGTGTGTGTGTGTTGTCCAATCCAGCAGCACTAGTCAATGTGACTAGGGAATACCTGAGCTCAATTTTCAATTTAACTGAAATGTCCCCAGAGCAGTGACCACTGGATCAGCTACTTCGAACTTCAAACCCCAAAGCCTCCCGCTATCCCCTCCCAGTTCAACACTATTTTGGAAATAAAGAAAAAAAGAAGACAAGAAGGAAAACAGAAGCATGACCTGCCAGCCCCCAGAAGCAAACAGTTCTTCCTCCGTCCCTCCCTCCCTCCGTCCCTCCCTCCCTCCCTCCGTCCCTCCCTCCCTCCGTCCCTCCCTCCCTACTATGTGCTTTCTCCTCCTCTCCCTCCCCCTTTCCTTTCTTCCTTTCTTAGCAAAAAAGCATCAGTTTAATTAGATAAATCCTCCAAGCCCATGGCCTGGAGTTCATCATGGAAATTAACCTGCTCCAGATCTCAGATAGTGGAACAAGAACTGGAGTGTTTTGGCATAGCATGGTGAAATGGGAGAGGCCAATGGAGCTTCCTTCGTTCACCTCATCTTCCATAAGCGCCTCTTGCCCCTCCAGTGCCCCCAACCCTCACCTCCCCTGATCGCTGCCTCCATGCCCGCTGCCTTTCTTCCTGGCCTTTCCAGTTTCCTCCTAGGTCTGGAGTGCTCCAAGACAGGCCCACCCAAGAGCAGTTAGGAAAGCTGTGCTAAGCACATGCTATGGTATAAAGCTCCCGGGGAACCTCATCATATGTTAGCTGCACATACTGTCCTGTCTCCCAAGCATCACGGCAAGCCCGTGAAGCAGAGAGGAAATTCTAGTCCCATTTCACGGAGCATGGAAACAACAATCAGAGAATTAATCTGCCTAAGTGAAAAAAGCAAGATTTGCATTCAGCTCAGCTGGTCTCCAAGACCCATTTTCTCAACCCACAAGCTCTCTCTATAAGCAGAGTCTATAGGTACCCCAGGCCAGTCTCAGGGTCTATCCCATTCTTCTATCTCCTATGTCTGTCCCAATCAGCAAACAGCCCACTAAGTACCCACTGAGCACAATGAGAAAGAGAAATCAATGGTGCTGTTCATAGCTTAAGCCTGACTTCATTCATGAGCCTCCTTACCCTGCTCAAAATACCAGGGGGACCCCAAGGCGGCCAGACAAATGAAACAAAGTTCAGATTTCCAGCCAACGTCCCATTATCCTACAGCAAATGGGTTCTTGGACCTAGATATGTAATGAGCAAGTTTCCCCCTCTACAAATGAGAACAGACTAGAATTGATGTAAAAATCACATGATGCTGCTCCCAGTCTTACCAGCTGGAAAATACACATAACTCCTCATGGTAACTGGGAACACCACAGACTGAAACAAGGCCTGCCCCATATCTTCAATGGAATCCCCGCACCGCCAGAAAAGCAACCCCCCAACTTGTCTGGAGGTCCTGCTAAAAGAACCAATTCAGAATCTGACATACACAACCCCCAGGACCCCAGTCTGTGTCCAGACCCTTTCTGGAGTGGAACTCAACGGGGTCCCCTTAGAGGTGCATACCAAGTTACATAAAACCAGCTCATCTGACATTGGAGACATTCTGCACTTGACAACATGACCATGATAAATTCTTTATTACGTTTAATTACTTTCAAAGGACATTCACAGCTAGACCACCCTGAGAAAGCAGTAAAGTCAAAGGCTATTTGACAAGACAGGAAACTGAGGCCCGAAGAGATCATATGATTTATCCAAGGTCACAGTGGTGTTGTATAATAACAAAACTGGAACAGAGTCTCTTAATGTCTAAACACCCAGCCATGCCACATGAGATCCTAAGCGACACGGGACTCAGCTCAGAATGATAAGAGCCCGTGTTTCTCACTCCTCCGTCCTCAACCAGAGAGGCAGGCTTGTGACCCACCATCTCCCCAAGAAGCAGATCTCCCTGAAATTCCTAAGGAACCCTAGGACTAGAAGGCCCGGAAATGGCCCTCACATAGCAAGCTGCACAGCTGAGCTCCCTGGGGCGAGAGGGGCGGCTGAGATGCTGGCACAGCCCCTGTGGGTACCCTGCCAGCAATTAGTGCGGGGAAGGGTGCCAGGCCTGGCAGAATGCATTCCCCCACCACTTCTTCTCACTTATACACACACACACACACACACACACACACTACACAAACACCACACACACACACACACACACACCACACACACAAACACACATTCCACAATACACACACACATACCATATAAACACAATACACATATGTACATACTCTATACTACACAAACACACACACATCACACACACACTTATTCACCTACCCAGCATCGGAGATACAGCACAACTTCCTTTCAGTAAATCTCCTCAGCAAGGCACACACAGGGCATGCAATTTGACCATTACTGCTTCCAAACAGCAGAGAGGCACCATACCCACCATTAACCCAACCTGCTCCCTGAGGACTTCAAGCCAGCTCAGCCACCAGCCTTCACCTCAGACTCCCACACACACTCTATAAGCTCCCCAGAGCTGCTTTCCAAAGGAAAGAGACAGTTTGGTTTGGGTTTTAGTTTTTTAAATCTCCCCCCAGCACACTATGAGATAAAACCTGAGCGAAGCATTGGAGGTTGGCACGTGACCCTGGCTACGACCTTCTTGAGTGCCTAGGAACCCTAGAGAACATAAGCATGGCAAGGAGAAGCTGTTTATGATTTGACCTGGGGCACCTGCCTGATCAAGTACAGTTTGGCTCCACAACCCATGTGTTGGCCTGGATCCATCTACAGGGTCCCCCTTGTGACAGTTGGAAGGTTAGCAGCCAGGAGTGCTGTGGAGGACCATTCTGCCTCCTCCCTGATGCTGCCCCATCCCTGAGAACTGGAAAGCAAGCTACCAGAGCAAAGGGCCCTGGAGGGTTCTTAGGCCGGGTTTATAAGATCTGTGAGACCTTCAAAATATAAGCAATATTTATGATTATGAGGGTTTTTTTTTATATTGAGAGGATTCTCAAAAAGAGACATGTACATCTCAGAGACCCATCCCACGCTCCAAGTGCCTTGCAGCTAAGGCAGGAATAAGGAAAGAACACTGTTAGACTCCTGTGCTTCCTGCTGGTGTCCCTAGCTGGTGGCTTCCTTTGGAAGCTGCCCCTAGTTTATTCTTGCTGTGCCTGAGAGCTGATCGGAGCGAGGCCAGCCCTTGAGCTGGGCTATGCCCCTGGGCTGGTGCCCACTGCCTCCTGCCTGTCATCAGGGCTGCCTGGCAGTGAACAGGCAGAGCGAATGCACAGTGGAGACCACCAGCTGAGAGGAGAGAAAGCCAGTTCTTCGCTGGCTGCTCCGTGAGCCTCAAAGATTCTCTAAGCCACCTAGTGTCCAGAGCTGAGCTCTGGCTGCCACTCTGTCCATCCAGCTTCCTAAAACAGCTACAGCTGGGGAATCCTAAGGGACTGAAGCAGCGGTATGGAACAAGACAAGCCCCTCCTACCAACGTCCACCCCCAGCCTGGACCTCCTTCAGGAGCCTGAGGCCTATGTAAGTACTAGGGATATAGCCCAAGATGAAGCAAAGGCCCCGTGACCCTTGCCCACACCTTCCGAGCAAGATGGCTGTTGTTAGCATCTCTGCTCTTTCTCCCAGAAAACAGCCTATTTTAAAGGCTCCTTTGTGTTCCCTAAGACCATCCCTCCCACCTCAGACATCTTGGGGTACCCCAAACCCCAACTTTCAGGCCTTGTAAGGAACCTCCTGAGCCTCCTCTGCCCCAGGGTCTCTAGACCCCCATTCCGATCCTCTCCCTTGCTGCCGTCTCTTCCCTCTGTGTCCTTAAGGCTCCGCTCACCTTGAGAAGTGTTAGGATTACCCAGCATTTACACTCAATGCTCTTCTGTATTCCTTAAGACTTATTAAGAATGATAATGAGTTCCGAAGGAGCTATGTGCCTCTCTCTCTCTCTCTCCTCTCCCTTTCTCCCTCTACCTCCCCCACCCCATTCTCCTTCCCTACGTGTCTTCTCCACAGAACACACACGGAACAAATCCAGATCAAGGGGGGCGGGCAGGAGGCACCAATAACATGGACCAAGGGCACTTGAGGATTCATATCCCACAGTCCATCTCTCTCTGGCCTCTCTCTAGTTATTTTCAATTATTGTGATTTTTGAAGACAAGTCCCCTTCTCCTCCCACAGGGCACGCCACCCCTCACTCTACCAGACTTGGGACAAGGATGGGGGCAGCTTGTCTGCAAAAATCCTCATTAACATGCAGCACTTAAACGGTTGATTAATTTTTGCAAAATTTATGACACTTTAACTTCCCCCACCCCCCGCCCAAGCTGTGGCCTCAGAACCAAAGCAACTTAACTTGATGAACTTGAAGGGGGATGAGATGGGACTGTCCTCCTCCTCCAGTGGACTCTTGCCGGGTGACAGATGGAAGGCACACAGATGTCACTACCCAGGCAGTAGACAGACCTGCTCTCTAAAGAGCATGGCACCAGAGGGGAGATCCCAGGGCAGCCAGAGCCACACCTGACCTTTAGCTACTCGGGGGTTTACTATGAGATGAAGAAAGGCAGGAGTCAGTGGGCAGAGAAGAGACCAAGAGAAACTCAGAGCTGGCTGGCAAGGACACCAAGACTTGCGCCCAGCAAACCACAAAGCATCCCGGGCAGAGGGACTGCCCTTATCGGTCTGCCGGGCTGCCCTTCACAGAAAGGGAAGAGCAGATCCTAATGAAATTACAGTTTTTAAAATGTCTATAAATTAAATCTACCTCCCGCTCCCTGTGATTCTGCCCCCAGCTCCTCCAGCAGGCTTGTTTGCCTCAACCCGTTCCCTCTGCTCATGCCTGTTTCTCTGATATAGACATCAAGAGGTTACGGGCTCAATTATAGCTCTACTGGAGTCTCAGCGTCAGGCTTGCCTGGCCTTCTCTTCTCCTCTTCAGAAACCAGATGCCAAATAAATCTCTCTTCTTTATATTTTTATTGTCAATGCCAAAAGCCTGAAGATTCTTCCTATCGTCAACCAGCCTTTCTGAACTAGTTCAGAAGGAGGGAAATAGTCTTTTAAATTATGTCTGAGGACAACACAAACATCCCTCTCTGTGTCCCCACTTTTGAAGGGCACATGCAAACCCTTGGCTCTCTGTGAAATGTTTAAAAGAGGTGAGGAGGAGCAGTGTGTGAGTAATGTTATTGGGGATGGCAAAAGAGAAGCCGTCATGTAGAAAATCTAACGTATTTCTAAAGTTCAAAGCTGACATCATAAGTATTCTCACTAGCAAGGTCTATTTAAGACAGGCAGAATATGCAAGGTGATTGCTGAAGAACGGGAAGGATGGCCTCTCCCTTCCTATTTCTGTCACTCTGGGCTATAGGGAGCTTTGTCCATGCAATTTTACATGCTAAAAGGGCCCTCTCCCCCCAAAAGTTACAATATTAAGTTCCGATCAGCCAGATTCTTGAGGAGAAGGAACCAGCTTCTAATTGGAAGTTTATCAGGAAAATAGAAAAGAAAAACCCAAACTCCATCTTGTTGAAATATTAACCTGAGGAGATGTAAAAACCTACTTTTCCAGGCAAAAGCACTTAAGACAAAGGCCAGAGGATGCTAAAGGGGAGAGGGTAAAAAACTCTGTCCTTCCAATTAACTAGACTGAGAAAAAAGAGGGAGGTGGGAGCAACTCATTAATTCTTTCCTGTAAACAATTTAATTAAATTCTGCTAAATATAAGAGAAATACTTATTTTGGACTGCTGCCCCCCCCCAGCCTCAAAAGCAAATTCCTTTGCCCCTCCACCCCCAGTTCCAACACTTACAGGCCTCCCTGTGTACAACCTAGGAGGAGGCTGCCAGCCCACGCAAGGACTGCACTGCTCAGGGGTGGGAGATGGCATTGCCTAGGTCTGGAAGCTGACATTTCAGTCTTTAAAAGAATCCAGGTAAAATAAGCTGTTGACTTCTTAACTAAAGTATTTTCTTGTTCTAACTCATGTTCTTATGTTACTGAGCTTTAAAAAAAAAAGAAGAAGAAGAAAAGAAAAGAAAAAGAAAAAAAAAAACAAGAGAGTGGGGAGAGAGAGAGAGAGAGATGACTTTCCTTGAATGATCTGTTTAACCTAAGCCAGAGGAAAAAAAAGAAAGTCATTAATTACTTATGTGAGCTATTGCTTCAGAAAGACAATAAACCTGCCCGGTCGCCATGGATATGACATATTTGCTCTGAAAACAACACAATAATTAGCAAAGGGGAAAGATACAAGGAGAATATGCAAACTCCTGAGTTTAAAGCCACAGTGCTCTTTTTACTCCTAAGCCTCTGCTCTGTTTGCAATCCAAATCAAACAAAAATTTAAAATATAGCTAAATGAGAAATAATAGGACAGCTCCCCCTCTCTCCTGTGAAGTAAGAACAACAACCTCTGAAGCCCTATACAAGGCCATGGAAAAGAGAATGGGGGCTATTGCTTGTTTTATTTCCTATAGCAGGGTGGAGTTTTGGAGGGTTTTTAGTTGAGTTTTTATTTGGTGTTGGGCCTTCTGACCAGATATAAATTTATTTATGAAAGCCAAATGCCCTGTGTGTGGCTCACACCCCCCCCAACAAACACAAAGTACATGGAAATGGGGGGGGGCCTAGTTGAAAAAGCTAAAGAGCTACTCAAAGTGTGCCAGCCCTGTAGAGGGACATCCATTCCCCCTACCTCCAAGAAAATGGAGCCTAGGTCTTACTTTAATATTAAAAATGCATTAAATGGTTTTACCTACAACTTAGTCCCCAAGGATCATTACAAAATGCAATCGCTTAGTATCATATCTGTCAGTGTGATAAATATCGGAGCCAGAGTAGGTTTGCGATTTTTCAGAATGTCACCAATCAAGATGATTTCTTCTGCTTCACTTTCTTAAATCACTACCCCCCCAACATGACAGCCAAAGTCACAAATTTACAAGAAAAAAACAAAAAACACCCGAGCTGGGGAGAAAAGAAGAAAAAGTTGAAATACTTTTAGACATCAATCAGAGGTCACTGATAGTCTCTTAAAAAGCAAGAGAAAAGTAAAACTTAAAAATTTGGGGTGACTACTTTCCAAAAAAGAAAAAAAAATTGAAGTACTCTACTAACTTTGAGTGAAAACCCTCTCCCTTCTTCCCAGAGGCAAAATTCCCAAAAACAGATGGTCAGGATCTCAAAGAAAGTAAATATACCTCAACCCTACAGCCAGAGAAATCTAACTTTGAACTTCTTTTTAAATTGGGGGGGGCAAGATAAACTATTAATAAAAATAACAATGAGCTGGCTTCTGTTTTTCTTATTTCAAAAATTATTCAAACACAAGAGGAGCAGATATAAAGAGGGAGGTGTCTATTTAACTGACTTTCCTATTTTTTTAAACAATAGTTTGGTTTTTTTTTTTTCATATTGGCCCTTTTGATCTTGAAAGAATTTTGCTCTTCTATGTTGAGGAGAGATCGGTGGTGAGATGATGGTCTGCTTTAAATGGTGACGCAACTTGGGGATCAAAGCCTTCTCTTTCTGTTAGCCATAATAAGCTGTACTTGCCACGAAGCGGGAGTCTCCCGGGCTCCTCTCCTTCGTCAGAAGGAAATAAAATGCTCTGAGCAAGACACAAAGGTGCAAAGTCTAAAAACAAAACAAAACAAAAATGGCAAGGAGGTGGGGAAAAGAGGAAGGTACTGGCTCTTTAAACGTTTTAGTGCATATGGAGTTTGATTTCTGAAAGAGATCAGTTTAACATCTCCATAGAAACCAGCAACAGATTATCATCAACAGAATAAATAACTAGTCTAATAAATTAAACAGGAGGCATAAGATCGCTGGAAACCTGATTACTGAAGTTCAGCAATATTCCCCATAAACCCTCTTTAACCGCCTCTAAGGTGGCTAACAAGATGGGGTGAGGTTCTGGGGAGACAGACGATGTACGCTGCCGAGATAGAAGAAGTTTCCCTTCTCTGTCCAGCAAAGAATCTGAGAGCTCCAGTGAGGGGCAAATTATAAAAAGCCAAAGTTTGGGAAGTGGGAAAGTGGTTCCAATTGTCTGAGACAGCGCGGGGCGCGAAGACTGTCCGGGACGCTCCTTGCCGGGCCGCCAGCAGGGCACAAGCCAAGCGCTCTGCGCTCTGTCGCAGATCTGCCCAGCGCCCCCTCCGGGCACGTGGAGCGCAGTCAGGGCGCAGCCCCCGGGGACCAACTACCCCCCGCCCCATGCCTGGCGCAGCTGCTCCAGCTCAGCCCGGACAGCTCCCTTTAGGACACTGTGTGTGTGTGTGTGTGTGTGTGTATGTGTGTGTGTGTGTGTGTGTGTGTGTGTGTGTGTGTGTGTGTGTACGTGCGTGCGCGCCGCGGGATGGGCACGGGGGAGGGGGGGTGTCACCAACGTTACCAGACGATCTGTTTTCCAGTTCCCTTGTGCGCTCTCATCGCGCGCCTGTACCAGCTTAGAGACGGCCTAAATTTACCAACTTTGTCCAGAGACGACTACTGTTTCCTACCGAATCCACCCCACAACCTCTGTGAGTGTACTAAGTGTTGACTGGACAGCTACACACACCCTGAGGGCCGCGCTACCCAGGCTCGTCTGGAGAAGTGCGTACACCCCTCAGGCCCCCAAGATTTAGCCAGGTTTAGGGGAGCTCCAGGCTAGGAGAAGGAGTATTATCCCTGCTTCCCTTCTGGTCACATCTTCCATCCAAGCACCCGCACCTTCACCCTTCCTAGTGTGCCTGGATGGAGGTCCTCGCCGCACCCAGGCCGGCTTCGCAAGCAGAGGCTGAATCTGGAGAAACTTGTAAGAAGGGAGAAGCGGTCTCTGGCCGCACCCCTCTCCTGCCCCAACTCCGGACACCGGTCGGGGAAGACTTGTAAGAAGAATCTGTGCCCACCCCCTAGAGAAAAATCTATTATTATGATTTTAATCTACGCCCCCAAAGTGTCCCTCCCGCTGTGATTGACACCGCATACACCTGTTCCCCTCGCAGAGGAGCGTCCAAACGCTGGGGACAGACATTCGCTCAACTGCTCCTCGGCTGCCCAGAGCCCGCCCGCACCGGGGCACCCCCCGCCCGCAGCCCCAAAGCGCCCTTACCCGCATCTCTCCACCCCAGGAGGCCGCCCCCTTCCCTCCCAAGCCTTGCTCCCGGTCTCTCCCGCTCCTGGCCGCTCTAGCTTCGGAAAGAGAGAGAAAGAACAGAAAGCAAAACTTCCTGGCGGCCGACGGTCATCAGCTGCACATTCTACAAATGCCACCGAGTAAAAATAAACCGGCCGCCGCTCCGCCCGGCCGGCTCACCCCGGGCGCACGACTCAGCCCCCTGTCCCGGGAGCTCCAGGACTGTGGTTCTGCCTGGCCAGGTCCCCCGATTCCAGCGCAAACCTCGAAGCCCCACTCCCCAACATCAGTTACTGCTTGCCGCTTCTTTACAGTGAAGCTCGACCCAAGTGTCCTGGTGACCCAACCATCTCCCCTTAACTGTCTCCTAAGCACCTACAAACTATTCTCCTCTCTGTCCTCTACCAGGAGCGGGTTTCAGCCCAGTGCCCTTGGATTCAGGGATCTTCCTCGACAAACGCTAAGCCCCAGGTATTCTGCCCACCTAGAGTCACAGAGCCCGCTCGATCCTCTCCTACCCCTAGAGAGCCCCCACCCCCATCCCTAGCGCCGGAGCTCACCGCTCCACCCGCAACCCGGCCTGCCTGCCCAAGGTCCCAAGTCTCCCGGCGCAACTTCTCTCTCGGCACACACAGTAGCCGCCACAACTCCCCGGAACTTTTCCCCTGACCCAGGCGAGCTCTAGCCGACCGCGGGGCGGTCTGAGCCGGTGCTCCGACTCTCAGTACCCAGCCTTTCGAGCCTGAGCCGGGGAAGACCTGGATATGGGGGAGAGAGTGAGGAGCGCCACTTGCCGCGCTTGAAGCCGCGCACTTGAGATAAACTTCCCAAGCACAGATATAAAAGAGGGCGCCGCTCCCCCCATCCAGGAACCTTCTTGCCTACGTTTTCCCACCCGGGGCTCCCCTTGGCACCCTGCGCCCACGCGAACACTGCCTACCTCTGCCGGCAGCGCACATACCCCGGTATCGGGGCACAAGAGCCGGCTGGAAGAGATCCCCACCCACCCCTTCCCCTGGGCAAAGTCTTGCAAAGTCACCCCAGGAACCCCTCACCCCTGCCTCCTTCGTGTCTCAAGACAGCTCACGACCACCCTTCAGCTGGAGGGAGGCGTGGGAGAAGGAATGATCACCCAGTATTGGCAAGCACCTGCGCCCCCCCAGCCCACAGCGCGGAAGACGCCCCCACCCTAGTTGCAAAGTCCTGGTACTCGTTCTTGGCACCTCCCCCTCTTCTCTCCTACCCCTCCGACCCCTCAGTTGGAGTAAGTGACCCCCCAGGAGCTGTAGCCCTCCCTTCCCCAGAGCTGCTCTCCGGGCATTCCCCTAGCCACTGCGGGCGACGCGCCACCCCGCTCCTGGGTGCCAGCCCTCTGTGCCACTACCTCCCGCACCGCCGGAGTTGGTGGCAGCCGCCGCTCGCAGGCTGGCTGGCTCGGTCGTTCGCTCGCTCGCCCGCTCCCTGCTGCAAGCCGCAACCCCGGGGGTAATGGGCTGCACCGGGACAGAGGTGAAGCGGGAAAGCGCTCCGATAGGCCCGCAGAGGTGGAGAGCTTGGGGGGCCGCGAAAGAAGGAGCGCCGAGTCTCTTACCTGCACTTGGGGCGGCTTTGGGTGACTTTCCAAGTCCGGGGAAAAATGTGTGTGTGTTTGGGATGGAGCGCCGCGGGCGCGCATGCGCGACCAAAGTTGCCGGATCCTGGATTTTTCTCTCCCAGTCTCTGCTCTTGCCCTCTGTGATTATGGAATTCTCCGCGGCCGAACGGGCGAGTGGGTGGCATGCAAAACCCGGGACGGATCGCGGGGCCGGGCTCCGCTCCACCCTCACACCCCCAGACCTTCCCCTCTTGCATTCTTCCCACCCACCGCCGAGGCTGGGCTCCGCGTACGCGCGTGGCGAAATCGGCCTGTGAAGCAGCAGCAGAGCGCGCAGCTCCCTTTGCGGTTCCGGAAGGTTTCTACACCCTCCGAATAGAGTTGATACTGGGACAGAAGAGAGAAAGGGACAGGGTGCGTTACTTTCTAGCTATTCTGAACCTTTTGAGTCCCCTAGTTTGATTCCCACTTTTTCATTGAAAACTGGCTTTTTTTTTTTTTTTTTTTTGAAAGTCAGACTGTTAGAAGTGCCAAATGGAGTCTTCCCAGTTTGATATTTTCTTTACACTTACTCTCTGCGGGGGGGTGTGGGGGTGTCATTTAGTCCCTTATGCAAATAATAAAGTAAGCAAGATAAGCCGCGCAGAAAGACCTCACTGTGTATGTGGGAGAAGGGCAAATTGTGTCCATTAAAACAGTAATATTACAGAGTGAAAAGGTCTACGGATGAAAGCAGTGTGTGTTGAGAGAGCGGATCTCTTGCCCCACAGTAAGGTGACAGCTTTTTACAAATCCTTTGAAGGACTCCTTGCATCCTAGCCCACAGGCAAGGCCTTGAGTTAGCTGTCAACATGGTTATGGGTCATAGAGCCCCTCCAGCCTAGGTCCTCCTGCCTTTCCCAGCCAAGCCACCACACTCCAGCATGGAACCAGTGATAGTACCCAAATTTCCTACTGCAGAAATTCAGGATGGAAATATGAGCAAGATGCAAAAGAAAAGGAAGAGGACCCCAGAAGACCAGATGAGTGGAAAATTAACCACAATAGTACTAAGTAGGTATGATTAATTGAATAGACAAATAAAAATGCAAAGTATGACCTAGGCTTTGAGATGTGCTTTACACAGTGTGGTGAGCCAAAAGAAGATGCCACAAGCTGGTGAGAGATGGCTATTGGCTGGAGATTGAAGTAAAACTTTCGCTTAATCTCATGACCCTACATTTTGCATGGCAATCGATGGGACAGATGCATGCTATGATGTGTTCCATGCCCTCCCACAAGCTGAAAGTTCATTGGTCCAGAGGCAAATGGCCAGAGTGTTGGGACTCCATGGCTATCTGGCCCTGAGGTGTTGGAGTCCCCAAATAAAACCTTGAGATTGGGGCCATGAGGTGTCTCACACTCTCTAGATGCTACACTAAGTGACATCTGGTGTCACACTTGCTGGAAAATGAATGACTCAAAAAACGCCAACTCCCACTACTCAAGATGTGTTCAGATTTGTCAGCCCACAAAAGCCAGATTTGAGGGTTTGGATACCTCTCCAGTTCATTTTATTGCCCCCCCCACCCCATTCAAAGAATTAACTGGAATCATCTGCAAACCACTATAGACCCTGGACCTAACCGTCTCCTCTGCTGTACCATCCAAGGGCTTCTTCAGTCCCCAGGGGTTTTACTCACCCAGCATCTCTGAGGTATCCATCCGTACCTGGTGAACTCTGGAGAACACTTGCCCCTCAGAGATCTGAAGTTCAGCCCACCAGCCCATAGAAAGAGAAACCGAGCCATTGTTGAGTGAGAGATGGCAAGTAGGCTTTCTAACTTTTGAGGAGAGTCCCAATTCATTCATTCCTGCAGCAACACAAAACTGCAAAGAAGCCATTAATAGCCAGATCAGCCACTCACCAACTAGATGACCTTGAGACATTTGACCTCTCAGTGCCTCAGTTGGCTCAACAGTGAAATGGGGATAATAATAGTATGTCCTGCCTGGGAGTGTTGGGAGACTGAAGCAAGTTAATGCAGGAAAAGGGCTTGGGCCAAGATATTGATCGATAAGTGCCAGTAACTGTCATTGCTCCTGGGGACATCCAGTACTCCTCCGTCCCTCACTGCTTCCTGTCTTCTCCCCATCCCTTCTGGTCCCCTGTTTTCTTCCCTGGAGGAGTGGCCCTTCGCTCATTCATTCACTTAATATGTATCTACTGAGCCCAAACACCCCGCTGTGGGGGACAGAACAGACAGACAATGATCTAGGCCTGGCCAGGAAGGGGATGGTGGCAGATTTGGCTGGTCTTTCCAACCCTCTCTTCCGCTAGCAGCATCCCTACCACATACACATTCCTTTTCACCTTCCCTCAACCTCACCTACCTACTTTACTCCATTTTCCTTAAGAGCTCTGCACCCTCTCCCAAGGGTCTTTCTTCCTGCTTCCTCAATGGGAACCTTACCCATGTGTGGGGCTAGCATCTTGGGCAGACTGAAGGGCAGAGGGCAGGAGGTAAACAGAGAAGGTTCCTGTTGGGCCTCAACACCTCCCCATGCCCAGTTCAAGACAGGAAACACATAAGGGCCTAGGAGACAATGTTATAGTCCAGAAGTAGGTTCCTGCCTCAGTCAGAGGTCTCCCTGGCTTTCTCCGCCATTGCCTGCTCTGTTGCCCTGGTTCCCAAGAGGAGCTGAGCTCAGGTGCTTTTTTAAAACTCATTTTCTTGCCCCCCCTAAAAAACCCCATTTCCTGATACATTCCTTATAATGAAATTTGGACTCTATACCCTACACTAAAGCCTTCTAAGATCTGACCCCTGCTGCTCCGGCTTCTTCTCTCTGTACCTTTCTTCTTAGTCTCACTGACCTTCCTCCACTCTAGGAAACATCAGGTGCTCTCCACTCAGGGCCCAGAACTTCGTGTTTACCTGCCGCTGCCACTTCCCTGTGCAGTAGCTCTTGGGCTCTCTGCAATCTTATTCTGTTTGTGGATATGCAATGAGTTTGCTTATGCATTGATTCCTGTTTCCTTTCTGGCTGCCCTGCTAGACTAGAAGCATCCTGAAGACAGGGACTTGGTGACTCTTGGTATCCTTGGTACCCGTGACAGTGCTTGGGACGTAATAGGCCCTCACACGGATGAGCTGTCACTGGAATCACGGTACCACGTAGTAATATCTGCTCTGGGAAATAGTGACTAGAAAGAAACAAGAAAAGTGTTTAGAAGAGCAAAGAGGGTTGATCTAGTCCACCAGGATGATGAAGTGACCTGACCTGAGTTTCTACTCCCTGTATTTTGCTGGAGTTCAAAGTGAGCCGGGGTAGGGGATGGAGATGGGCAGAGGTGGCTCTGGATCTTGTGTCATAGCAGAGGAAACTGGACAGTCCCTGCCGCTGGGTGAAATGTTTGTAATCAAGAGCCTATCCCATTTCGAAGTCTCTAGGGAAATGTCCCCCATCCACACTGCTCCCACTAAACGAAGACTCTGACTTTATCTCTGGAGCTCAGGAGCCAAACACTGGGTCTGAATAATTGATTATGAAACAAACAAATTTAAGCCAGCCTCTGTTGGTATGATTAGCAAAGCCTTGGAAGGTATCGAAGCTTAACTTCCCTCACTGTTTTTTTGGTATCTAATCCTCTGTAAGGATTTAAAGCAAAATCTAACCCTACATCAGTAGCCAATGCTTATCAAGTGGTTACTATGCACCAAGGAACACTTGAATTGTCACACCAGCCCCATACAACAACAGTAAGAGGTAGTTAAGGTGGTGAACATAATGTCCACTATACAGATGGGAACACCAAAGCACAAAAAACAACTTGTCCGGGGCTGGAGAGATGGCTCAGCGGTTAGGAGCACCGTCTGCTCTTCCAGAGGACCCGGGTTCGATTCCCAGCACCCACATGGCAGCTAACAACTGTCTGTAGTTCCAGTTCCAGGCAAACACCAAGGCAAATAAATAAATAAATAATAAATAAATAAAGTTTAAAAAAAAACAAAACAAAAAAAACCAAAAAACAAACAAACAAAAAAAAAACAACTTGTCCAAGACTGATAGACAATCTGAGTCCCCAGGACCAGCTACGGAGGTAACAAGTTAACAAAAGTCATTTCTTGACTTAACAAGGGGACAACACTCTCATCCACCTTCTGTCTGTCATGAGCCAGTGAGACACACCAGGTATGAGGTATACTGGGAGAAGAGGCCAGAGCATGTCTTTCTCTCCATGCGTGTTTTGTTTGTGTCTTGCTACTTTACCCTGATTGGCCTGGCATTTCTGTGCTACACTAAGCTGGTCTTAAACCCTAAAACTCTATTAGACTCAGCCTCCCAGGTCCTGGGATCAGGGTGTGCACCACCACAACTTTTCCTTTGGTTGCAATCTAAAAACATACAAAAATCATTACAAAGTATTTCATACACAGCAAGCACTCTACGAAAATGGCAGACCATATACTCGCTCCCTATGTTGCCCAGGCTATATTCTTTGTCATGAGGTTCTCCTCAGGTCCAGGTTAGTTTTGGGGGTTTATAGTGTCTCTCATGGAGCTGCTGTCCCAGTAGGGACTCTATAGACGCCTAGTGACTAAATAAATGAGTGCCAGAGACAAGCGATTATGGTGATTACTGGGAGAGTTGTAATTAAAAATAAAAAGAGCTGAGTTCATTCATTTTATTTCCAAATGTCTCTCTTGGGAGTGTCCTGGGGAGGGAATGGGAGAGGGGCCTTTCCCTAAACTCTGTTCTCAGATTCCATCTAGACTGTTGTTATAGCCGCAAGTTCTTCCACACCAGTGCACTCTAACTCCTTTTGAAAATACACAATTATTTGCCTCTTACTATGTACACAGCATATATTTGTTATAGAAAATTCAGAAAACACAAATAAACAGGGAGAAAATGTAATTTTTTCCCTTGTGTACCAAGCAGGCCTAGAATTCCCTATGTAGCTGAGAATAACCTTGAACATCTGATCCTCTGCCTCCACCTTTACAGTATGGGGATTACGGGCCCTGTGTGGTGCCCTGCTTATGTGGTATAGGGGATTGAGTGCTACCTAGTGACCCACATTCCTAGCCTCTTTGGAAGTCATTTTAATCCCACTGGCCATGACTAATCACCTTGAATATTTCTAGTCTAGTTTTTTAAAAATAGTTTTTCCCCTTTGTCTTCCACAAATTCACAAAGAACACGAGAGCATTTTTTTAGCCTGCCATAGGTATGTAACATGCATCCCCCCACATGCTTAGATTTTCTTCTACATTGCGACTTTTAATGGCTGCAGAGCTGAGTTAGACAGTAATTGCTCAAGCAATCCTTCACTGTTGAAAATTTTGAACACAGGACTTGTTCCCAATTCTTTTCATTATTGTAAATAACCCTAATGAATATCCTTGTCCATAAATAATCACATGATTTCTTTAAAGTGGATTTGATGAGTTAACGATCATGCATACATCTCAAAGCTTTTGAGACCCATAGCAGACGGCCCCTCTCTGGAGGGGGTTGTGGGACAGCCCTCCCTCAGGAAGCTCTCCCAGCCCTTCACCACCGAGCTGGCTCCAACCTTCAGTGTTTGCTCTCTCTCTCTTTAACCCCTGCTAATTTAATGGGTGAAGGAGCCCGTGATTCCAATCATGAATCCTTATTAGAACCAAGCTGGCCACATGCAGGAGCTGTTTCAAGGTGCAAGCGGCCTTGCTGAGATCCACAACCCGGGCAGAGATGGAAGAAGGCCTTCAGAGCTGGAACGGAAAGTCAGCTTCTTGTTCTCCTCTTCAGCCTGCGCCTAGGCGCTGGGCCTGTGTGCTCAGCCCGTGGGGTAACAGGAATGGAGTGGGCCTGGTCAATCTTTCAGCCTCAACTGAGTTGAGATCCCTTATCCTCCCACAGATCCACCTGCATCTTCCAGAAACCTCTCGGCAGGCAGGAAATCCTTAGGGGTTTTTATGCCATAAATACTACCTGCTTTCTCTCCCCAGCTCAAGAGCCACTGGGTACCTGCTTTCGGTTTCCCTGTCTGAGTCTCAGCTCCAAGCCAGGAACTGGGTGTTTTTCTCTGTGTTGTGCCCTTCTTCTGGCTTTGTTCTTGTGAACTGGCATTTTTGAAATTTATGTTTACCCCTGCCTGGTCCTGAGAAGAGTCCCAGGTGACTAATGCTTTCTTAGAGAAAATATTCCCTGGTCCCATTGTCTCTATTGTCTACCACCATGCCATCTACCAAAAGGAAAAAAAAAAAAGTGTTCAGTTTCAAGGATGATGAGATGGGGAAAGGGGTCAATGCATATAATGGGAGGGGCTTTAAACACAAATAAAATACAAACCATAAACCCATAGTCACACTGTGAAAGGCAGGTACTGAGGTAGGAATGGATTTTAAAATGTAAAGGAAATCCACCAGGACACCCCTGCAGCTTCAGGCTGCATATGTGCAGTGCTTCTTAGACAGAGGGGAGAGCTGAATAGAGTAACTTTTCTGGTGAGGCTGTGGAGTGCCTTATTTTTCACACTGGGGATTGCATTTAGGACCTTGTACATGGTAACCAAGTGCCCTACCACCAAGATCTTTTTTATTGTAGGTTTTCAGTTTTATTATTTTCACTTTGGTACAGGGTCTTACTAAGCTACCCAAGCTCTCCATGGACTTCTTCTGTAGGTCAGGAAAGCCTTACGTTTTTTTGATCCCTCTGCCTTAGCTTCCTGAATAGCTGAGATTACAGATCGGTCTGCACTACCAGACCAGGCCCCTGTGTCCCTTTAGAGAAGGTTTGGAGGCATGACTGTGCTCTGTACCCTGGCAGGCTGAACTTGAGTTGGCAGTAGATACCCGAATGCACAAAGGGACAGCCAGGTAAGGGGCAGGGCTGCCTGCTGACATCACCTCTTACCCAAAGACCCATGGGCCAACACCTTAGCCACTCCCACGCCTGCCAGGGCGGGGTAGGCCTGGCACCAGGGCCTGTTGAACAAGATAAACCTCAAGATTGAAAAGTCAGAGGGACCTGCCTCCCCTCTCTCTATTTGTCTCCTAGTAAAACCCACACTTCCCATGCCCTTTGACCCCTGATACCTACTCCAAGTACTCATCATTAGCCTTATCTAACTGCTTCCTCCATCTCTCTGTCCATCTGAAATCAGCCCCAATTTCTGTGAGCACAGGCCCCTCCTTTTCAGTCCTAGGAGCTAGATCCTGCCTGAAGTTGGCATGGCCAAGCCACAGGTGGAGGAAACTGGCCCTGGCGCTCCAGAAGCTGCCATGCTTCTTCCCAACAGGACCTGTGGAGGTGGCAGCTGTCTGTGGCACCAAGTCCCACAGAGGGCGGGGTTGGCCAGGAAGGCAGGAAAGAGCTGTTTTGCTGATGAAATGCCTCGAGTCACATGGGTAGGAGTGCCAGGTAGTTGAGTGTGGGTGGGGAGAACGTCCCAGCTCTGCCAGGCTGGCCTGGATGTGTGCAGTGGCTCTGCCCGCCTCTCCAACCTCACCTTGTCCCACCGCCTTGACACCTTCTGCTCCAGCCAGGCTGAGCTATCCAGAGCCTCACTCTGCCCTTATCTCTGGGCCTGTCTGCTTCCACCCTTCCCTCTGCCCTGAGGCCTTTCTTCCTCACACTCTCCCATAAAGACCAAATCAAGGGACTGAAGACAGGGATCTGCCTTACACTGCTTGCCTAGCCGAACAAAGCCCTTGGGTTCTATTCCAAGCACTACATCAAATCTAAAGCCAGGCCTGGTAGCACATGCCTGCAATCCTGCCACTCAGGAGGTAGAGATAAGAGAATCAGAAGTTCAAGGTCATCCTCAGTTTCTGAGCAAGTTCAAGACCAACATGGGCTACATGAGACCCTGTCTGGGAAAATAACAACAATTAAAAAGGTCAAAACAGGAGGCATGATCTCATCTGGGGAGCCTTCCATGGTGTGGTCCCGCCCAGGGCTACCTACAACCCCTGCTTACTTACTCCATCTCAGTAACATATTATCATGGTCTTTTCCCTGAATCTCACCTAAATCAATCTCTCTCTCTCTCTCTCTCTCTCTCTCTTTCTCTTTCTCTCTCTCTCTTTCTCTGTGTGTGTGTGTGTGTGTGTGTGTGTGTGTGTGTTGTGTATGTATATATTTTTTAAAATAATCTGTGTGTTGGAGCATAGACTTCAGAATTTGGTCACATAGGTTAAAAAATCCCAGCTCCACTCCTTTCCTATGAGCCTTTCTTGGCCTCAGTGTGCCCATCTGTAATATGGCTACAAATCTGTCTCCCACCATTGTAGAAAAAAAATTGTGAGGTAATTCATATAGAGACTCAGCCTGGATTTACACTCAGTAGCTGTTTTATCATTTCTAGCACCCGGCAGGTTGCTTAAAAAAGAAGCATTACGGACAGGAGTGTGAGTGAGTGTGTACGACATTGTGTATGTGGGTAGGAAGAAGTGAGACTATGGGGGTGGAGAGTGGAGTGTGCAAGGAATCAGGTCCTGTATACATGTGTGTCCACTATGAGAGGTAATGGCTTGGTTATTTATGGCCAGAGCTTAAGGAAAGAAAAAAAAAAAAAAAAAAAGACAAACCAGTGTTCAGTAATGACAAAGTAATTACCTTTTTATTATTTTTTCAATAGGATTCAGCGGGAGTGTGGGCCCTGGCTGCAGAGCATATCTAGCCTGGCTGCTTTGTGTTGCGCCCATCCCACTGGCCCAACAAGGCAGAGGCATTGTTGGCCTGTCCTTAGCATGGCTCCTTGACCTGGAGGAGTTAGAAACGAGGAAACAAGGCACCTAGATCACAAAGCAGAGCTATAGAAGTCATGCTGTCCACAGAGAAGATCATACCCAGAGCCAAAACATAGATAACAGTTCAGAGTTGGAAACTGAGGTTCAGAAGGTAAGGTTGATGACCGTGGCCATGCAGGGATTTGGTGGCAGAGTGTGAGTAAAGCTCATTTATCTGAACCAGCCAGCAATGCTCCTGCTACATAACCCACTTAAAGTAGAGTCTATTTGGTCACTAGAGACCTCGAGATTTCTTCTTGGAGGAGCTGGCTTTGCTAAAAGATGGTCTGATTGTTGAAGAGTTAAATTCAGAGCCCAGATCCCCACCTTTTATGTTGACCAGACTATCTCCTACTGGAACTGGCTAGCTAGCCAGTGGCCATCTGAAAGTAGCCTTTTCCACAAAGCTGTAGAGGAAGAAAATATCAGCATTAGCTTCATGTTTGCTCATTTCTATATCTTTTTTTTTTTTAAACTTTATTTATTTATTTGCCTTGGTGTTTGCCTGGAACTGGAACTACAGACAGTTGTTAGCTGCCATGTGGGTGCTGGGAATCGAACCCGGGTCCTCTGGAAGAGCAGACGGTGCTCTTAACCACTGAGCCATCTCTCCAGCCCCTCATTTCTATATCTTATCCATACATCTCCTCATCCATCCCATCCATCCTTAGAAGCATTCATCTGTGTGTCCAAGATGTCATCCATTAATCAATGCAACCTTTTATCCAACCACCATCTATTCAATAATCAATCCATCCATTCATTCATCCACACACCCATTTTCTTATCCATTCATCCAAGTATTTGTGCATCTGACACCTGTCCATCTATCTATTCACACATTCACTGATCTGTTTAATGAACATTTGATGAGTGCCCTGTCTGCCGGGCACCTTGCTAGGACCCTGGATATGTTGATATGCACAAATCCAGGAGCCTAGAAAACTTCTAAAAAGGCTCTTGAGCTAAGTGCAGGTGGACAAAGGCCGATCTGACAGACTGTCAAGTGGTCTGAGTCTCTGGCATCAGTGTTTGTTTACTGGGAGCTCTTGGCTATGACCTTTTCTCTTTGCTATGGTTTCTACCTCTATCGCTGAGAGGTAGATCATCATGAGAGAGACGGCCCTATACAGAGAAGTCTCTTGGATGAAGAATTTGATTGGAAGACTGTGAAGCTCCAGGGGCCAGGGATGTCTCTGGGTTTTAGTGAGACAGTAAACCCAGAAGGTTCTGGAGGGGGAAATATGAAGAAAAGAAAATGCATGTTGGGGAATTGGCAGTGCCCTGCTCTGTGGTTCTGCATTCTGCTTCTCAGCTGTCTAACCTGCCGTGGGGCTTCAGCTCTGGGGTCTCTGATGGCAGGTAAGTGGCAAGATCTAGACCCTTTGTCCTCCCTCCCCCAGTCCCTGCCGCCCACAGCTGTGATAACCCACACGTAGCACTCTGCCCTCTGGAATTTATTTTAAGGTCTTGGCTTGTTTATTTATTTTATTTAGAGATTTCTCAGTGCTTTGTGGGGAGGAAAATTCGAATGGGGTGATTATGAAATACTATTTCACCTCGCTGTTCATTCACAACAAACAAAGAGAAATGATTGGTGATTAAAAATGCATTCTCTCTGCTTGTTTTCTTTTGTTTTACCATTATGGAAATATTATAAATACTGAATACTAATCTGGACCTGCAGGGACCTCAGACCTTCCAGAAAACAAGGCTGCTGTCTTTCCCTGGGGCAACCTTACACTATCCTCTTGAGACTCAAACTACGGTTCAAACCCTCCTCAGGGTCCTGGCATCGCCCTGGTCTCTGGCCAGGAGGCCTCACCACCTTGTGTATCTCCATCCCTCCTAGCACCCCCTGGACAGCCGCAGGATTCCCCTATTCCCTCATTCTACTCCTCTGCTTCAGCAGGCAAAATGGAGTGAAGAAATGCAGAGCCATGAATCTCAAGAGTACTTAATTAGTCTCAAAATCACTTTTGTTGCGTTTCATCCCCAGCACTGGGCAGCCTGAGCCTAACTTTCCAGTCCACTGCTTTCTGGCCACATGACCTTGAACATGCTGCATTTCTTTTTGAGCTTCCATTTTGCCCTCCATGAGATTGGGGTAAAGATGGTATCCGCATATAGGCTTGCTTCAAGGATGCTAAGGGATTCTAGCAGCCTAGCCATCACACAGAGTGACAAACAAAAGTATTCAGCAAATGTTGGGTACTGCTTTGATCCACTCCCTCTCTACCCCAGGTCCCAGTTCCACCCTCTAGAAGATAAATTTGCATCAGTGCTATCTAAGATCCTAAAACTTTTGTGACCTGAAGCGGGGGTACTCCCCACCCACATTAATATCACAAAAGCATTGACTCTTTCCTGAGGACACAGCCTCACTTACTTGGAAATACCAAGCTTTCTCATCGAAGTTGCCTTTCCTGGTCTCTTTTGGAACCACACATCAGACACGTTCCCATTTTTTCCCCGTCATAAACAGATAAATAGTAAGAGTCCAAGGGCCTGCTCCTGTTGCTCCTGTTCCAAGTGTCATGGCAAGTCCAGATAAATAGTCCCAAGGTGTCTGTGTCCCTTTTATCTTTCACTTTATTTAACCAAATTAACCACTCTTGGTGTCCCCTGCATGAGTGTCTTTCCGTCATATAAAATACAATCACGACTGCTTGCTACATGTTTCAGATACTTTATCATTAACATCAATTCCAGCCAAATTAGGAGTTTCTCCCAACATAATTGCCCTTCCCATTATCCGGCGCTTTATTTTTTCAAAGCACTTTCCGACCATTAATTAGTTAACCCTTAGGACGCCCTAGAGCTGGGCTCAATGTCACCCTCCCTGTCTCCTGGCTGGGGAGAGGGGGTAGGGAGGGGGTCAGGTGCTTTGCTGGAATCACTCTGGATGTGGAAGGGGAGCTGAAGGAGAGGGTGAGGCTGTGAGAATCCTTTCCCAGTCTTAGGCCTCTTGTCTGGGCCCGATCCAGACCTGGGTTGCCAACATCTGGGATGCGATGAGGGGTTCCCAGCACTTTAAAATGGATGGGAGTCCTAGCATTTTAACCCCCTTCCTCATGCTTGCTGAATAAAGACGAGAACAAAGCATGGACTGGGTAGCAACACCTCTGCTGGACACAGGAAAGAGAATAAGGAACGTCCCAGGCCTGTGCCTCAAGCCGTGTCTTTGCTCCCATCATCTTGCCTGGTCCCCTCCATCACATTCTCCTTTCCTGGCTGATGGCATCCACACATCTTTGTGGTCCCAAGTTAGGTGGACAGGTGCATACTTGACATCCCAGGAGCCATCTGGAACAATCCTCATGACTCATTTCTGGCATGGACTTCTGGCTCTGTGGTAAACTCCGTTCACGGCTGCTAGTGATACTCTGTCAAACTACCAATATTTTACATTTATGACCTCTCTCTAGGTTGGACTTCTTTAATGATTTTTTTTTTCTTAAAATACATGAGCTGGCTCCCACAAGGACATTGCCAGGAACCTTCAGAGAGGTTTTCCAAGATGCTCAGGTGGACTTCACATATCACTCCATTTCAACAGCGCATCCTCTTTCCAGCTGCCCAGATGCTGGGACTACACATGCCGAGGCAGCCAGCAGCATGAAACTGTCTCTTCCCCTCCTCCCATCTGCCCCACACCACTGCTCTGCACTGATGAGAACCTGCCAGGGCAGCAGAGAGGAGCTGGCTATTCTGTCTTCACCCTTAAGACCCTGGGGTTTGAGTCCCAGCTCTGCAGTTTATGAGCAGCTCAGCCTTGGGCAGAAAGAGCTGTCTAAGTCTCCATGTAGATGCAGCATGGGAAGGTATTAATACCCTGTGGCCCACTGAAAGTTCTCAGTGCATAGGAGCTCTCAGGGATAAATGGTTGCTTAAGTTTCACTCTTCTAATACTGTTTCTTTTTGGGAGTGGAGAGTGCTGGGGTTCAAATCCAGGGTCTTCTGTATTTTAGGAACGTGCTCTACCACTGTCTTAACTAGGGTTTCTATTGCTGTGATAAAGCACCATTGCCAAAGCAACTTGGGGAGGAAGCAGCTTATTTCAGCTTGCAGACCTCGGGTCACCCTCCATCACTGAACAAAGTCGTGGCAAGAGCTCAAAGCAGGAACCTGGAGACAGGAACTGATGCCAAGGCCATAAAGGAGTGGCTTACTGGCTTTTTCCTTCATTATATGTTCAGCCTGATTTCTAATAGTACCCCGGACCACCATCTCAGGCATGGCCCCACACCATGAGCTGGGCCCTCCCCCATCAATCATTAATTAAGCACATGTTCTACAGGCTTGTCTAGAGACCAATATATGGAGGCATTGAAAACTGAGAGTCCCTCTTTCTAAATGACTCTGTCTTGAATCAAACTGACACAATATTAGCCAGGATAACCACTGAGCCATATGCCCATCACCCTGTAGTGTTCATTTTGTTTCATCTCGTATCTCTCAGGTTCTGAGTCTGAGTGTGCCAGCCAGCTGAGGGATGGGTGGAATGATGCCTTAGAACTCTTCATCTCTTGACCAGGATATGTTTGTTACCTTCCTGGTGTCCTCATGCTTCAAGTTCAGCTCCCTCACCATCATTATCAGCTCGATGAAAGCAAGGCAGGACTGGTCCAGACAGGATGACAGGGTGAATCCTCAGCTGCCATCCACGTGTCTGCCACATCCTGTGCGCAGCACTTCAACAAAAGATGCTCAGATTACCCATGGAACTGCTCTCTCTCTCTCTCTCTCTCTCTCTCCCCTCCCCACTTTATAATGCAATTATAAATACTATCTTCAGATTGCTCAAAACCAGGGAGATGGTTCCTCCTGCAGATGGCCTGACAGCCTCACCAAACAGCATGGATCTCATCTTCCTCCTTCCACTTGTGATAGCCCCTGCTGTACAAACTCAGCTTGGTCTTATAATAAAATCTGAGAGCCAGATATTGGGGCAAATGCTAAAAGATAAGAAAGACAAAGGAATAAGCCACAGCCACTTCTCACCTAGCCAATTCCTCAGGCCTAAGGGGAAAGATCCTGTTTCCACAAATCCTCAGACTGAATGTCTCTGTGTCTTCATCAGAAAGAGAAGAGGCAAACTCTGTCTCCTCTGACCTTATGCCCTGTGGTCACTCAGTGAACATTCACTGGGGAACAAAGATAGCTGGGTGGATTCGGTTTGGATCTTGGCTCTCCCAAGAGAAGTTGGGCAAATGCCTTGACCAAGCTGTGCACTATCCTTCACCTGTGGGAAGGGATGAAAGGTCCATGCCCAGAATGCAGCACAGGAGTGGACAGTAAGCCTTGCATTAGTGATATAAGCTATGCTATGAGTAAAACTCAGTTTAAGAACCATAATGAATATAGGATTGAATTTGATGTCTATCAAGAGTTTGTAATACAACAGGTGGAGGTTTCTGTAGGCTCATTGGCCAGTTGAGAGTCCTAAAAAACAGTTACTGAAGTTCTATGTGTCCTAATCCACAGAGCACTTACATGGATATGCTGCCTATAACATGTGTGTAGTTCACATTTCACCTAAGAAAAATCAAAGCTCAAAGAAGTTAGGAAGTGAGCTGGAGGGATGGCTCAGTAGTTAAGAGCACTGGCTGCTCTTCAGAGGACCTGGGTTCAGTTCCCAGCATCCACATGGCAGCTCACAAATTTCAGGATCCAACACCTTCACACAAAAACACAAATAAAAAATTAAGTAATTAATTAAAAAAAAAAAGAAGTTAGATAGCTTTCCTCAGGTCACAGAGAAGAGCCAGGTGGTTAGTCTGCCCAGGTTGGGCTTTTAGAAATTTTCCTCCACTGGCTTCATACCCAACCCTCTCTTACTATCCCCCACTAAATGAGACCTTGGCTTATCTGGTTGTAGCTGGGGGCTTTGAATGGCCAGCTGGTGCCTGGTGGACTCGGTGTGCCCTGCAGTGATCCAGCATCACAGGTACCACACCACACAGACATTGTACTCTTTAGTGGTCCAGCATCACTGGACACTACACACAGACTCTGCACCCTTCAGTGATCCATCACAGGGCACCACAACATAGACTCAAGAAAAGCCACATCCTTGACTTCAGCAGTGAAAACTACCAAAAGCATTTGAGGAAAAAGGGTCAGACTTGGCCTTACCTGCTCCATGGTTCTCCCTAGCCCCTTGACTCTTGCTTAGGATCCCCTCCAAACCCCACCCACGGTCCTTAAATACCCATACCTAGTAGAGAACCCTCCTAACAAGTCTCAATGGCGGCCCTGTCCTGAGGCTGACAGGGTGGTACTAGCAGCCGAAGCACACAGCCACTTTCCCAGAGAGATCCTGTTGATCATCTGAGTCAGAGATGGAACTGCTCTGCCTGGCCTGCAGTGCCCCTGGCCTGTGGGACTCCTTCTTCTCGGAGGATCAGCTGCAGAGACCTCAGCCAGACTGTTGCCTGCTGGCCTTCCAGTCTACTCTCACCAGTGGTTGTCAGCCTTCCTAATGCTGCCACTCTTTAATACAGTTCCCCTCGTTGTGGTGACCCCTCTGACCAGAACATTATTTTGTTGCCACTTCATAACTGTAATTTTGCTACTGTTGTGCATTGTAATGTAAATATTTGATATGCAGGTTATCTGATATGAGGCTCCAAAAGGGTCACAAGCCACAGATTGAGAAGCACTGCCCTAACTAACCTTTGCTGATGGAGTCTGTTACCATCCATATGTCTCTATGATTAGTCTGGGGCTTCCAGGGGTCCAGAGACTGATCCAGAACAGTGACTATGGCTCCCAAGCCCACACCCAGCAGGTACACAACACACTTGAGATGTGTTTGTTGAATAAATAAAAACACACCCTAAAGTGACTGACACATGAAAGATGACAACTCCTATGAGCTGGCCCCTGTCACATGCCAGCACAATCTACAGCATTGCTCCAGGTGGCTTGTTTGGTCTTTGCAACTGTCCTGTGGGCAGGCACTGTCATCCTCACCTGCATATATGCAAATCAGGCCCAAGATAAAGAGCCGGAAACAGGCTGGCAGTCCAACCCAGGCATCTGGGTGTGGCAGTCCAAATCCATGCCGTGACAGGGCTTCTGGTACATCAGCATTATGGGTCCAGGGATCTTAGGGTCTCAGAACTCTCTCCCTTGGCTCTCTCTCTGCCCCAGCAGAAGCTTGTGTCCTCAGCCTGCAGCCAAGCCCAGGGACAGGCTTATTCTCAGTCCTGATCAATCTCCCTGTGCATTCCCACCATTACCTATACAGGGAATTAAGACTCAAATCCTCGTTTGACACGATGCAGGAGGATGCTAAGTACTTAAGCGCTAATTAATTAGTGAGCGGTACCCGCTGCCATGAGCCACTGGAGGAAACCTCAGGCAGACCTCCAGAGTGCCAGTGTCCTTCTGGCAGCCAGTCCCAGGACCAGCCAAGCATGGGGACAAAGAGGAGGGGGCTGGCTGCATGATCCAGATCCAACCTCTGGTGAAAAATGGATCTGGACTAATCCTGCTCCTTATCATCCAAGTTCCTCAGAGACTGGAGTGTAGGGCTAGGGTTCTAGGACCTGCCCAGCATGCCAGGGCTCTGAAGGTAAGACTCTCTCTGAATGAGGAAGCCTCAGTCTGTGTGACTTTGCCACAGGCTCTCAAAAGAAAGCATGACCCAATAGTAGGGCCAGTTGGGAGGCTATCACAGAAGGAAGTCTCTTGTTCTCCCAGGCCAGCTACTTTGTGTTTTCCAGCACTGGCCCAAGAGGCAGGCAGGCTTCCCAGTAACAAAGGAGGGGCCCCTAAAGACAGCTGTACTGAGGGAGCACCAGTTGGAACAGGATCTAAGTTTCACCATCTGTGGTTAGCCAAGGTCAATTTCCCTGTGGAGTAGATGCTAATAACATTCAAAGGTTTGGGATGAGATTTGTGTTCCTCCTAGCTGTATGGCCTGTGTGAGTCAGTTTCTGAGCCTCAGTCTTTCCAGCTATAAAATGGACTAACAGTTCTCCATAGGCTTGTTGTGGGGATACCATGAGATGCAGATGATACAAAGACAGCCCTGTGTGCGGTGTCTTCCACATAGTAATCACAGAGAAAGTGTATCCACCTTCAATTCTTTCAGGATTCTCCCACTGGGCTCTCTTTTTTTTTAATATTCTGATAGCTTTTATTCATGCTTTATATGTTTATATTTACCTTATCTAGTATTCAAGTGAGTCATAGATGACATTTTGACATCCCCATGTCCCAATTTCTTATTCTGTATTTTCTAACATATTTCTTCACCCTGGGCTCTCATTTGTACACATTTGTGAGAGAGCCTGCACCATGTAAGTTGGCCAGACTGTATGTATGTGACTCTCACCTATATAGCCCAGGCTGCTCTTAAATACTTCATTTGTCTCTACTTGTCACCACCACACCCGGCTGGATCCTCATAACTCTGGAGCACTGTTGGGTAAACGGTCCTTCTGGCTGACCCAAGACTCTTAAGTTAACAATGAAAATTCTGTTGTCATCAAATCCCCTCAAAACCTAGTCGGTCAGAATCCCTGTTATGGACAAGGACAGAGAGGAACGGGGGTGGGCAGAGCTGCTTTTGCCTCTAGGCCTTTTTTTTCAGAGTCAGGGTTCCTTCCTCTGGTACCTCAAAGCCCTTCCCCAGAGGTGGCCAGATTTGGAAAGGGTCAAACAAGGGGGCCTCGGAGTCCTGGCAAGACCTTTAGGAGGCTGAGCCCCAGCCCTCCCCTGGAGCTGTGGCTTTGATAAAGTCTCCTGGCCTGTGGCAGCCCAGGCTCCGCCTCCCTCAATATTTGCTCAACAATCAGCCTAGAAACGGCATTGTTCAGGACAAAAAATGAAAAACAACAGACTGGAAATTGTTTTTCTCTCTGCTGTCCAAACACCTGTGGGTCCTTAGCAGGGTAAAGGAGACTACACCCATGGCACTGCCTTGAAGACAGGCCAGGTCAGAACTGTGACACTGCGAAGTTTGGGGGCAGAGCCTCAGTTTCCCCAGGTGCTCCAAAGGGGCACAGTCACCTGAGAGCCACACAAACATGAGGACATGAGTTCGGATCCCTAGCAACCATGCAAAAGTCAGATGTGTCTGTAAGCCCTATACAGGGGGCCAGAGACAGGGGATTCTCCCAGAGTTCACAAGTTCAGTGAGGAGGCCCTGCTTTTTGTTATTTATTTATTTAGAGAGAGAGCGAGATACAAAACAATTGAGGAAACCACAGATGTCAGCCTCTGATGCCCACAGGTACCTGAACAACACATGAACAAATACATCTCACACACACACACACACACACACACACACACACACCAGTAACAATAAGCCCAGAGCTAGTCAAGGAATAAGAGAAGTGAACTGTTCTTGACATTTCAGAGGAGCCAGAGTCACCCCAGAAATGGGCTTTCTCCTTTTATTATTTTCTCATTAAACACCTTTATCAAGAGCCAAGGAAGTGGGCTGAGGGGCACTCTCAGAGCTGACATCCACTGCCTCCACTGCACAGACTGTCCCAGCAAGGAGGAGGTAAAAGCCCTCAGGGGGCCTCACAGTCCCACAACCTTGTCTTCATACACAGGAGGGACTGACCAGCCAGCCGGGTGCCCACTTCACCAGTGGGGCCAGGCAGCCTTCCATGCAAATAGACTCAGGGTAGAGATCAAGTGTGCTGAACATGTAAGGGCTCACCGGCACAGGCCAGGGGGACTAGTCTTGGAGAGGAAGCAAGACCAGGGTTCCTCGTGCTGCACTGCATGCCAGATATTTGCATCCATTTGTTCATTTTTTGCCATGCAGGGAACAGAATCCATAGCCTCCTCATAAGCAGGCACCACGCAAGCGCTCTCACTCCCAAGGAGCCTCACCTCAGCCCTCCAGGCACTTCATATGGAGCCACTTCCAGAGAATCACAGCAGCCCTTTAAGCCTACTCATCCTCATCCCCCTGTTCTAAAATGAGGGGGGAAACTGAGGCATGACTAGGTCTCTCCATGGCAGAGCTTGAATTCAACAACAGGCCTGTTTGACTCAACCTAGCCTGCCTGGTTGGCAATAAGATCCCAACTCTCCCCTTCACAGTGGTGACACCAATCACCTCAGTGGCCTGTGTCTTTGTTTTTTTGTTTATAGCGTGGGTCAATAACAATATGTCTCACAGCTACCACGAGAGTGCAGGGAATATCTATCTAATGTAAGGTGCCAGGCACGTACAGAGCATTTGACAGTGTGGCTATTACGAACATTGTCTATAATCAGAGTGATAACAGGCAGCATCCATGATGGTTACAAGGCTAGTTTGGATCCCCCAGAGCTAGGCAATCAGAAAGACTAGAGACTGTGTGACATCTGAATCCAATCTTCCCGCAATCACACTGCTCCATCTATTCTCAGGTCCTCTCCAGCCCCTCCCAAAGCCCTGATCTTGAAGGCCTTGTTTGAGGCCTGAGGCCTGGGCTCTCATCTCAGGTAATTCTCAAATTGGTGCAAGCCTCTCCCCAGCTTGGTCCCCAAAGACTCCATGCATCTATTAAAGACAAGGCTGAAGGATCCCCAATGAATGTTAGAGGCTAGAGAGTAGACTACCTGGAGTGTGGTGAGGACAGCGGAATGAAACATTTTATTGCCGGGACCTCGGTAGCTTTCTCTTTATGAGGCTGGCCCTGGCTCACCCTGCTCAATTTCTGCCTATTAAGGGCTCTGCTCAAAGCCCACCAGATCTCCTAAACTCGAAGCCAGCAGGACCCGGTCCTAATTCTAGTCCTCAAAGCCTCTGCCGTCTTCTCCAGTTTGGTCTTCCCATTCTCCTCTCTTACCCTGCTCTGACTCTCCTGCCAACTGCTCTTCCTCCGTCAGGTCACACAGGATGCTCCAGCCTTATCTCCTGGACTGGCTGGATGTCTCATCCCAGGACGATCCCTCTGCCTCCCCCCACACACACCCTTTGTTGCTGGCTTCACAGAAGAAAGCATCCCTTTGACTGTTTGTCCTTCCACTAAGATTTCAGACAGTCTGTTGACTTTTCCTGACTGCCAGACACATCTGCTCTCCGCAAGCTCATGCCGATCAAGTTCAGCCCACTCTCCTCCAACAAGGGTTAATGGAGGACCTACTACAGGTACTCCCGAGATGAGCCCATCAGCCTGACAGGCCTGTGCACTAGGCTCTAAGAGCTGCTGGGATACTACCTTGAAAAGCGGTCTGAGAATGTGTAGTGTCTTCTCCCTCATCACCCTAGAGTATCTTGGAGGCCAGAACCATGTACCAGTGTAGAGTACAGTGCTTGACTTGACTCAGTAGCCCTCCAGGATGGTGTGAGTATGCCTTGGGACCTCCCAAGTACTATGTGAGGAAGAGAGATGCTGTGGGACTTCCTGGGGGAGGTGCCATGGGCAGGGCCTGGGAGGCTCAAAGAAGTTGGGAAGGAACTGGGCAGATGCACTCTGGGTGATAGGAGATGGGATAGAGGTGGGAGGGGCAGAAGACAGAGACTAAAAATTATGGGATGTTTGTATCCACCAGGGCTAATGTGGTACCTGTAAATAACATTTAGGAAGGAGCCAAACTGCCCACCTGGCCATGCCATACCCAGGACCTTTCTACCCTATTGTGCCTAAGGTGGCCGGGGCTATAGGTCTTTTCCATAGGAAAAGGAATAGCTGCAGTCTGGGACAAAGAGACAGAGACAAGGGTATCTTCCCCAGTTATGGAGCGTTGGGAGTGCCCTGGGCAGGGCTTGCCCAGGCCTGGCACACCAGCTGCGCCCTCCACCCTGGGACATCCTGTACCCAGGAAGACTTATTAAAGGAACAAAGGTCCTATGGGGTGCAGGCACCCCAGGCTCAAGCCTGGCAGTTGGCCCAGGCCCTGACTGCAGCAGGAACCCCTACTCTTAACTCTTGTAACTAAGGCCTTGGAGCACACAAGTAAATCTGGGTCATAAGTCCAGCCTCTTTGGTGGAAGGCCACTCAAGTCATGTGAGGATGACTGTTACTTGGTGGCTGCTCTTTACCTACAAGGTGCAGGTAGGACACAGGGTGCTTCCGACCAGCAGCATGGAGTATGACTCTTTAATCTGAATGAGCTGTATGGCCTTGGGCACGCAATATGACCTCCTGGACTTTCCATTCCCATCTCGAAAGAAAGAAAGAAAAAAACAGCGTTAAGAATAGTGCCTATCATTCATGACTCACTGAGAATATGTTCAAAACCACCTCAGAACCAGGGCAAAGGAGATGTTCAATAAATAGCCACCCAGGCTTGCCGCTGTCAGGATAGAGGGACACACAGGCCACTTCTGGGCTCTTCCTGCAAGTCCTAGAGGCAAAGACCCCACAATGTGATCATTGGTACAATGGGTGGCAGCGTGATCCCCAGTGCACCCTGAGGAGTTTGCCAGGCTGAGAGTGATAAATGGGTTGAAGCCCCCAGAGCAGAAACTGGGGTGATCTGGAGCTCTACCTGGGTCAGCACAAGACAGGAGACAGTGATCGCTGAATCAGGGCGTGGGGGCAATCAGCTGTGAGAAAGTGGACCTGGGTTTATTATTGCTGAATGTTATCATTCTTGATAAGAACCAGATTAAATGGAGAGAGGGGGAGGGGCAGTCAAGGGTGGGGAGGGTTAGGGAGAGAATCAAAGTGCAGTCTGGTTTGCTGAGCAAACCCTAGCACTTCTCAGGGCCTGGTGGGGTCCCCAAAGCTGACATCCTTCTGGGAGGCGGGGCACTAGAGACAAACAGGGCTTGATAGTGGGAGAAAAACCAAGGCCTCCTAAGCAAGGGTTCCTTCCCCAGGGTACAGTCTACCCATTCTGGCCTCTGCTGCCTGCCATTATTAGAGCTGCCAGCTAGTCTATCCACAAGAGGAACAGGCCTGGATGGAATCCCAGCTAGGCCACATGACAGGTCCAGTGACCTTGGGTAAAAGGCATCCCCTTCTAGTCTGTTTCTCTGGAAGCGGCACTCTAGGCTACACAGGGACGTCTCCCTCCCTCCCCTTGATGTGACTTTCAAAACAAAAAATGGGGGGGGGGTTATTAGTAAAGGTGTCTGCCACCAAGTCTAATGACTTGGATTCCATCTCTGGGACCCACATGATGGAAGGCTAGAACCAACTCCTGCACGCTGACCCTCACCTCCATGTCCAGCCCAATTAATAAATACAAGTTTGGGGGGATGTGATGTGTGTATGTTCATGTGTATATTAAGGTGCAAGTGTGTGTGTGTATGCATGTGGAGGCCAGAGGTCAACCCTGAGTGGCATTCCTCAGAAGACACTTACCTTGGCATTTATTGTTATTTTGTTTGGAGACAGGGTTTCTCATGGACTCACTGACTAGTTGAGGGACTGGGTGAGGTCTAGGAATTCTGTCTCTGCCTTTCCAGGGCTGGGAATTTTCCAACATGTGTCCTGGAGATTGAACTCACGTCCATAGACTTATACAATGGAACCATGTCCCCAACCCCAGAACACTATTCTTATCTAGCATTTTCTTTGTCCTTTTTGGGGTCACTGGATGGCTGATGGGGTTTGCTGGCCATCAGACTTACTGACTCCTTCCCTGTTCCTGAAATATGCACTCCCCCAAACATCACATTATGCAAAGCAGATGAGGCTCAATAGTCCCGTGTTACTGATGAAGAAGCTGGAGTTTGAAGCAGGATAATAGTTTGCCTCTCCCAAAGCGGGAGCCCAGGAGTTCTGGCTGCTTATCCTAAACACTACTCCTTTGGTGGCCAGCCTCCCTATCTCTCCAGCAAAGCCAAGGGCCTGGCTGAGAGGGCCTTAGATTGCTGGGGTGTCAGGCCAGTGTGACTCTGGGGCCCTCAGCCCCCAGAGGTGTCTCTACCCTGAAACAATTCCACTCTACAACAGGCCTCACAGGCATCCTTGCCGTCAGAGACAGCTATAAAAAGAAGCACTTTCAGCCCCAGACTGTGTGACCTGAGCAACTTCACAGAATCCAGTGAAAACCAGAGATAACCTTGGGAAGGACCGACCTTCAAAAGGAGTATGACAGGAAGGGGACACCCTGGACTGTGACTTGGCCTGGGTTGGGGACAGAGCATGTGTTTATGGTGTGAAATAAAGCACAGAGCTCCTGGGAAGTCATTGGAAATAATAGTAACTACAATAGCAAATGTCATCCTGTCCAGAGCACTGACTATCCAAGACCCAGGTGCTTCTCGTTGGCCCCAGGTCTCAGTAAGGTCTCCTCTTACTATTGACAGGTCAGGGGAACATCGCTCAGAGAGAACGGTACCTTGTCCTGATTAACACAGCTAGAAAGGAGATGAAGCCTCTCTGTGCAGCCCAGGTTAACCTTGAACTCACGCTCCCCGTGCCTCAACCTTCCAGCGGCTGGGTCAGACTTTCTTCCTCAACACTCTGGGCGCCTCCTGCCTCAGGACTCCATGTGCACTGCCCTTCCTGACTGAGGGCTTGTCTCCTGTCTTTGTCCACTTATGTCTCTCCCCTAACTTCAGCTGGGTACCATTTCTTTCCTTCCTCCCTTCCTTCCTTCCTTCCTCCCTTCCTTCCTCTTTCTCTTCCTCCCTTCTTCCTTTCCTTCCTTGATCTTCCCTTCCTTCTTCCCCCCTCCCTCTCTCCCTCCCTCCCTCAACACCTACGTTCTAGGTGATAGTTACACAACAGTGACCTTGAGAGCCTGAAGTCCAGAATGGACCACTGAGCTCTGAGCTGCCCTAGCTGAGCAAATCCCTCCCACCCTGGGAAGATATTGCCACATCCTGAAGGAAGATGAAGCCACAGGATAAAGCTGACACGTCATCCCAAGGTATTTGCCTTTTATTTAAGCAACATAATCTATTATGGGATTGCATATCAGGAATTTTATTTTTATCCCTGTGTGTATGCATAGCACACGCATGGAAGTCAGAGAGCATCCTGGGATGTTAGTGTTCACCTTCCACAGTGATACAGGGTCTCTTTGTTTTTATGCTGCAAATACCAGGCTAGCCAGCCACAACTAGAACCACAAATATGCCTCACCAAGCTTAGTATCTACTGTTTCTTTTTGTTACGTGTGTCTTCATGTGCATCTGTATGTGGGCATGTGCCGAAGAACACAGTTCCTATGGAAGCCAGAGGCAGCAGATCTCTCTGGAACTGTGATTGCAGGAGGTTGTGAACCATCTACATGGGCACTGGGAACTGAACTTGGGTCCTCGACACGAGCAGTTTGCTCTCTTAACAGTAGAGCTCTTTCTCCAGCCCTACTCTTGGTTTGACATGGATTCCGGGGATCCAAACTCAGGGCCTTCCACTTACACAGCAAGCATTTCATCTACCTAGCCATCTCCCCCACCTTACACAAAATTTAAAAAAAAAAAAAAATTCTTATTTTCTTGGTTTTATTTTTTGAGGCAGATTGTGGATATATATTACATATTTAATAAAACCTGAATATTGGGGAGAGAGCACATAGTCAAATCCTAGGCAGTCCGAGCTGGCTTCAAACTCTTCATCTTCATGTTGGGGAATCATAAACATGAACCATCATGCCTCACTTTTATTTTTTATTTCTGGGTGCTAGGGATTGAATTCAGGGTCTCTAGTTAAACAGGTACACTATCACCGATTCCAACCCTGGGATAACGTATTAATTAAAGTGTTTTCCCTAATTTTTACTCATAATTATTGTGTGTGTGATGTCTGCAGGGTCGAGCATGCCAAAGCACACATGTGGAGGCCAGAGAACAACCTTGTGGAGTTGGCTCCCTCTTTTCCCTTTTATGTGAGTGTGAGCTCAGGGAGTCAGATTCAAGTCATTTGCGTCTCAGGGGCCCACATAGAAGTGAATCCCACATGAAGGAGACTTAAGAGCTAGGTGAGACCCTGGGGGCTTCACTACCAAGCTACCCTGCTGAAACAGTCCTTAACAGCATAGCCAAGGACAAGAGGACAAGGTTGAGCACTAGCATCCCAGACACTGAGCTGGCCCAGCCTGAGAAAGCCAAGGCTTCATGAGTGGGAATGGGGTTAGATATTTCTAGGCAGTCCTAGAGCAAGGAGGTCAACCAGAGTGGAGATGAGAACCCTTGAAGGCTCTGACTGCACCAGCAGTACTGTCAGGTGGGTCACAGCAGCTCTCTGATCCTTCCTTGGCTCCTGAGTAAAACAACAATCGTGTTGCAACTTCTCCAGAAGACCGGCAGGCAGCCCATGACTAAGGCCAGAGCTAGCTGTTCAGCTTCAGATCGTCCTATACCACCTCCCCAGATCACTTGCCTCGACCTACCCTGTCTTCCCTCTCTATTCCCTCACCTACATGGTCCTCACAGAACATCTAGCCTGAGTCCTGGGTGAATGAAGACCCTGCCCCATTCCACCCAGGCTCCAAAGTAAGAAAAATGGGAGGCAGGAGGGAGGTCGCATTGCTCACTTGGCTGGATGCCTGGTTTTCATTAGGCCTGCTGCCTAATTTTCCTGGGCGTCACTTGCTCTTTTGTCACTCCTCTTTCTTCACCGTCACAGAGCTGTCACGCCCCTCTCCCCTTACCCCAGTATCATTGCTTCCAGTTCTTCCTGCTGCACCACCTCACTGATCTTGCTGAGGTGTCAGCCCACAACCCCTCTCTCTGGAGTCCCCTGGGGATAGACAGCAGATGCTTGGCATACCCACTTGACCAACAACATTAACTATGAACACGAGCATTTATTGAGCACTTACTATGTGCCATGCTGGGAAAACTCAATAGTTTTCCTCAACAACTTTACAAGATTTAGGACTATCATTAATTATACCCATTGTTTGCCTGGGAAAACTGAGGCTCAGGGTCATAAATGTTAGAACTGGGACCTAGAGTAAAAATGGCTTCAGTCACCACTCATGGATGTAGACTGGTTGTGTTTTCTCTTAGCTAAACTTGACCCAAGGTACACTGGCCTTCTTTCCCCCATTTGTCCCCGGGTTATGTTTTCCCTCCAGGGAAGGAACCCAAGCTCCAAACTCAGGGCACTACAGGTGAGCTAGTTCTGAAGGAACTCAAGAGGATGAGGTTACCGACACAAGGCTTCTGGGTTCCATAGCGGGTAAATTGGGGTCCCAGGGCTGGTCCTCCTTTTAGGAGGTAGAATTTGGGGCTCTTAAGAAAAGGGTGAAGAAGGTGGCAAGAATCAGGATCCCCATGGGAACCCAGCATCAACCCAAGTTTGAGTAGATAGAGTAGTGTGATACCAAGTTAGCCTCCAGTGTTGACTTCACTGGGGTAGGGTTCAGGAGAGGCTGTTTCATGGTGAAGCTTGATGTAGACCAACTGCCTTGATAGGAAAGACTCAAGGGCTTCCCAATCTAAAGGACTCACCACACCACCCAACAGAGAAGCACCCAACAATCCTCGGAACTCCACGCCATCGAAGAACATGACAGCTCTGAATGGGCAGGGGAAGACCATTGATCTCACAATGGTTCTACAATGATGAGAGAGAGAGAGAGAGAGAGATCCCTCCAGAGCCTGACATTCTTTTTAGGATGCCCATAAAAGATAATATGACCTGTAAAATCTGCAAGCTGCTTCCAGCCCGTGGCGCTGGGCCCCACACCCCCTCCCAACCCCAGTTCCACGCTCCTGTCCCAGAAGAGGGCACTACTGCCTGGGAGCCCCCAGAGGCCTGCACCCTTCGAGACAGGAACTCAAGGACAAGAGGGAACAGCCTGCCTGGGGCCACCGTGGTTTGCCCAGGTCCACAGAGCTAGTGACATGCCTCCCTCTCCAGTGCCCCCCTCCTTCTCTGTACCCCTGTCCCAGGCCCTCAGGTCAGTGGGGGGTGAGGGGGTGAGGGGGGTGGAGATGTGCTGGGGCAGATCCCAGGCTCTGGTGAGTCACCCCGTGGGAGTGTGTTGATGAATCCAAATCCTGGGTCTTTTGTTTTTAGCTCCTGGGAATTCAGGGTCTGCCTCAGGCAGAATGGTAGAATGGGAGGCAGGCCTGGAGTCTCTTCCCAGCTACACCTGGGAACTGTGTTTAGTTTGGAGCAGCCTTGGAACCTCAATTTTCCTGCCTTTAGAATGGGTATAAATTGTCTAATTAGTGAAAAAAAATGAGCATAAATGTCCTGCCCTGTGTAGGTAGGCGGTATTAAAGTATGTTATGACAAGCACAGATCTTGGGCCAGTGACAGCCATCATTTACAGAATGCTTCCCGTGTGTGCCAGGCGCCATAGTAAGAGGGGTATAATTAATCCTGCCAACTACTGTACGAAGCCTGTGAGATTTATTATCCATTTTTTAAGGGAGGAAACTGAGGCTCCGAGTTTAAGTAACTTGCCTGAAGCCACATGACTTATATACCCACCTGGCAGGCTCCTCGGCCTCCCACGATGCAAGTTAAGGAACACCTCTACAAATGCCAGGCGAGGTGATCATGGGGCTGGCCTTGCCCCGCCCCTGGCCTCCAGGTAAAGAACTGGTCCCTTAACATTAAAATAGGCGTTCCACACTTCTCTGCTGGTGACCCTCCCCCACCCATCCCATGCCAGGAGTCCTGCCTGATGGACCACTTGGCATCTTTGCCAGCTACATCCCCAGCTCCAACCACCTCAACAAGGCCTGGAGAGACTCTGGTTTCTCCCTGCCTCCTCCTGTGGGCGGTAGGACTGAACTCTGTGTCCTTGCACCTAGAGGTACATGTGTCACCACTGGGAGAGCCCTGGGTTGGCATATTTGCCTCCAGAGCGTAGAGCTAGAAGGCTCTCCCAATTTCCAGGACTCAACGCCCTTGCCTCAAGTATCCACGTTCTTCCTTTGTAGTTGAGGGAATCCCTAGTTTTGCTCCCTCTTAGATGGGATGCATCTGACATTCCCAAGGCTCTCAACCAAGCAAGGCTTGGAACCCCTCTGCTCCCAGGCACAAAGCTTGGCCCCTCTTTCCTGGCTCTCCCTTTGTATGTGCCTGAACATTCACCATCTACTTGGTAACATGCTTGGTAACTTGGTAAAATGGAACTGACCCTCTCTGAGTCTTACAGAGACAAAACATGCTCTGAGGCAGGTAGTCATTTCACACATATTTATTTGGAGGCAACCAACCATTCAAGAGGTCAAATGGCTTTGCCCAAGCTCATACTGCCCAAAGGTAGACTCAAGATTCTGTCAAACTCACATCTTTCCTGGCACTTGGGCCCTGCCTGTGAAGCACTAAGGATGCTCCCAGCAACACAGGTGCGTGGGCATCTGTCCACTCTTCCCCGACAGTAGTGTTAGGAACAGCCTTGGATGTTTTACTGAGTACTTACCGAATGTGCAAATATACAGCTAAGCAAATGACTAAACGTGACTTCAACTCTCAGAATAGCCATGAAAGATGGGGGGTGTCAGATAAGGAAACTGAGGCACAGAAACAGAAGGCAACATTCTTGAGGTTCTAAGTTACCCAGCCAGCCAGCCACAGGCCCTTCCCAGCCTCCTCCTTCCCCTAGCATCTAAGCTGCTAGACCCAGCTCTGCCTCCCATCCCCAAGGGAGTCTGGAACACAGTGTCTTTAGGCTGCCCTTTGAGGGACAAGCCAGGGAGGGGGCTGTGGAGCCCCCCCACCACCACACACAGAATGAGAAGCTCAAACCCGTCCGTCAGAGATGGGGTCAGTGTGAGGGGTCTCTCTCTGCAAGCACTTACGGCACAATTGATGGGAGAATCGCTCGTCAAATGACGGACAAATCATAAAGTTCGGGAGATGGAAATTAGGCGCGGACAAACGATCCAGGTGCAGAAGAGATTTATGAAGGAGGCTGTATTCTAGCTAATGACTTCTGCTAATGATTCTCCGAAGTGTACAGTGGCACAGAGCCCGCGCTCTGTGGGGTGACATGAACCCCGAGGGCCTGGTGAAGGACATTCCTGGGGAGATCGAAATGGTGAGGAGATGAGGAAGAATAATGGAGGAACCCCTAGATGCAGGATCCCCCAAGAGTGGTGGGAGGAGACTTGGTTCTTGGGTGGGAGTTGGTCCTGCCAAAGATTTATAACTAAGCTCGGCTCTTTAGCCCTCTCCCTCCGCACACCCTCATAGTGCCTGCCTGCCTGCCAGCTCCCAATGTTGGCTGAACTGCCACTGCTGACTCGCTCGTTTTCAAGACCCACCCCGGCTTTCTTCCACCTGTCGTCACCCCCACCTCACACACTGCTGCACAAGCCCCTTCCTGCTCTCCTCTCCCTCCATTGCCCCTTCCTCCTGAAGGGCCATCCTAAGAGCAACCAGACACCAACAGCTTATTCATTCTCTTCCACCCTGGGGACTGTATCCCCAAGGTGTTACTTCAGAGGACACCAGCTAGAGACCATCCCAGCATCTCTCCTCAGATTTCCTCCGTCACCCGAAGAAGGGCCACTGACCCTCCTAGGTAGGACAATCCCTTCCAAATCCACCTGAAGTCACACTTCCTAAAAACTAGGTCCAGAACCTTATCTTCAGGCCCATGGCAAGTATTCATAGTAGTAAATTCACAAACTCAGATTATCAGGAAACTATGTGTGCATCTTAGATCCTGGGTGTGTTCTTTCATTCTGCCACAGTTGTGTGTAGGTGTGTGTGTGTGTGCATGTGTGTGCATGTGTGTGTGTGTGCGCGCACGCCTATATGCATCTGTAGAGGCTAGAAAAGTACTTGGAGAAGTTACTTTCTTCTAACATTCTCTATATCTTCTGAGGACAGGATGCCTTGGTGAGCCCAGAGCCACGCTGACAGCCTCCACACTCAGCAGTCCTACGGTCTCTAGTGCCTCCATTACAATGCTGGGATTACAACTGTGTGACCATGGCTGACTTTTTACAAAGAGTCTAGAGAGCTGAATTTAACTCCCCATGCTTCCCCAGCAACTTGTTCTTTCTACTGAGGTGTCTGAGCCAGTGTGTGACTTTTGAAGTGTCGAACAAGCATGGGATTGAAGCTGGAGGTGTGGCTCAGTGGTAATGCAACTGTCTAGCATGCCCAGGCCCTATGTTCCATCCCCAGCAGGAAGAGATGGTGGGGGAGATAGCTAGATGTGAAATGAAGGAATCCTGCTGCGTCTCTCCCACTGTGGCTCAGGCTACCTGCCTCATCTTACCCAGACAGACCCTTTTCTCCTTCCTGGTTCATCCTAGCCGTCCAGCCTTCCATCACACTCCAAGGTCCAGGATGGTACTAAGCCGTCTCATCCCCTGAGCCATGGCTTCCTCCCAGCAGCCCTTCCTCATGGCAGCAGGTGTCTGATCTCCTCCTACTTTATCACTGGAATATTGAGGCTCACAGGGGAAAGAGGATCGCCTGTCCACATGGTAGGCCCATGTAGGGCAACTTATGACCCCGGTTTCCTTGAATTCTCACCCATGCTTTCTCTACACCAGAAACCTCTCTAGCTACCCAGAGCAGCTCACAGCCTGGTGGAGTGAGATGGAGAAGAGGGTGCTGAGCTGTCCCTTGCAGGAAGAGTTAAGAAGAAACCCTACTGACCACAAAGCTGAGAATGGCTTCAGAGTGAGGGAACTAGCCGAAGGGTCAGGAGCCCTCCATGATCTCTAAAGCTATTAAGGTGGTGACAGAGAGAAACAGTCAGAACACACTGGAGGGAAAGGTTTGGATCGGTCAGCAGGGACAGAGAGCGCCTGTCTACACTACTAAAAGAGATATTACCCTAGATATACGCAGACGGTTACTGCCTCTCCCGTGTTAGCCACAGAGAGGAAGGGCTGGGAGATTTTTTTTTCCTGTGTTGCCTGGACCACATGCAACAGATATAGATGGGGAAACAATCCAGGAAAGCTGTTTTCATTTGGAAAATAGTAATAGGGATAGTCCCAAGAGTAGGCTGCAGGCAATGCTCGGGCTGGGCCCTCATCCTCAGAACATCTCTGATGGTAAATGTGTGCATGAGACAGAGAAGGGGGGTGTCACCTTGGAATTCATTTTTCCCAGCCCCTCCCAACTTCAAGACTCTTTGGCCCAGCTGTCCTCCCCCGAAGTGATCAAAGACCAAAGTGAAAGTGAGCCGAGCCGTGAAACTCCAGCCTGGGGAAGCAGAAGGATGCGCTGATGCTGGATAAGAAAGGATCACTGCTCACCAGCTGGGTGCCCTGGCACCCCCATGCAGGAGTCCCCGACCCTGTCAGGGGAGGGCAGCAGCTGGTAGTAGGCACAGCTCCAGTCTCATTCCCTGTTCTGTGTTGAAGCAGACTGGGGGGCTCACTGGAGATTTCTCTTATCCTGGTCTCTGGATCAGTCCTCTGCCCCACTTCACCGGCTCCTGGAAACCTGAACTAATTTGTTGATGACTGGGATGAGCTGAGGTCTGGTTCAAGAGAGTGTGCCGATGGAACGCAAATGGAGGTTCCTGAGGTTAGGGATTCAGAGAGTAGTAAGGACCCTTGGGGAGTTAGGATGGGAGGAAACAAGGCATCATAGGATGACTATCATCGGCATCTTGCCACCCAATGTGCCCACTCCTAGGCCTAACCTTGGACAAGCCACTCAACCCTGAGCCTTCCTTTTGGCATCTGTAAAATGGGATAATAAGAGTAACTATCAGCCTGGCAAACAGAGGGATTAAATATAATATATGCAAAGTGGCCGATAATCGGTCAGCCTTCAATTAGTGGCAGCTCTGAATTGTCATTGAGCTTAGGGGAGAGACAGAAGGCCTAGGTGGAGGACCTTACTTAGGAGTAGGAAGGTCAGAGTGTCACACCCAACGACTGGAGGAGGCGATGAAGGCAGGAAGAGCAAGGAAAAGAGGAGGTACTGGGAATATGGCAGAGATAAATATATGTCATGATCTTGCCCCATCTGGGTCACTGCTGCACCCCAGGAGTGATGACTCAGCTGTAAAGAGAAGTCCCCACCCAGAGACTGGTCCCACAGGCTGTGTATAGCACAGGCCCACTGGGCACAACAAGCACTTGCTAGGGAGGCCAGGGAGCAGTGCCCAGGGTCACCCTTCTGCCTCAGGGCTCAGGCACTGCCCTTCCTTACATCCCACCCCTGGATGAGGACCCAGAGCCAGCCAGCTGACTCCCCTGAGGCAGAGAAGGCCCAGAAGGTAGAGAAATGCTGGGACCACACAGCAAGGTCTGAGAGACTTTGAAGGTCACAAGATCCCAGAGCCTGCCTATCACAACAGGTGCCCAGTGTACTCTGGGCGCACGGCATGAGCCTCAAACCTCTCTCTCTCTCTCTCTCTCTCTCTCTCTGTGTGTGTGTGTGTGTGTGTGTGTGTGTGTGTATGTGTCTGTGTGGTGGTGGTGTTTGAGACAGGGTTTCTCTGTGTACCTTTGGTTGTCCTAGAACTCACTCTGTAGACCAGGATGACTTCGAACACACAGAGACCTTACTTCCTCCGCCTCCTGAGTGCTGAGATGAAAGGTATGCCCCACTACCTGGCAAGACAGGTAGTTCTATGGGCCCAGGCAGCCCCTGGTGTGCTCAGAGGAGCTTCTAGGAGTTCCTAAGGACCATAGTTGAGGGCGTATTCTTCAGGCTTCACTCTCTGGAGTGACAGATGGACCCATTTGTCCATATGCCCCAGGACTCACCTCAGCCTGAACCTTCCAGTCAAATTCCTTCCTCTTTGACTCCACACTCTGCCAATTCTCCCAGATCGAAAACACTTGGCCTCTTTCAAGCAGCACATGTTGGCTCAGTGTATTCTCTAAGCTGTTGGTCTCCACCCAACACCCTGGATTAGCCTTGCTTCTTCTCCCCTTCCCCTCCCCCAATCTCTCTTTGCCTTTTCTCCTGTGGGGTATATATGTGCTCGTGTGTACATATCACCGTGTATGTTTCTTCCTGGTATTTATCACTATGTGTGATGAGCAAGGCTGAAAGTTTCCAAAGAACAATAGCCATGTGTATTATCAACAACAGCCCCCGCCCCCAACACAGAAGGCAGAGCTCTGACCACATTGAAAGGTAGAAGATTTCAACACAGCCTTGGAATCTTTCATGAGAGGGCACCCAGGCAGCCTCACTGTAGGCAGAGACCCATATAGGAGGACAATAACCTATAGTCTGTATAAAGTCTTTGCCCTAGAACACTGTGCTCAGGATGTCCTTTACTACAGCATGGGAATCCACATGCTGCTGCCTTCCAGGTATGGTACTCAAGGCCTTTCCCAATCGAGTCCACTATTTTTTGTATAAGAAATCAATACATGTTAATAAAAGGTGATGAAGCTAGGTGACAGTCACTGCACACCTACTCTATGAGGTCATCTGCATATATTGTTACATCATCTAGCTCTAACTTGGGTGACAGGAAAAGTAAACTGTCATAGGATGGCTGAGACTTGGATCCAGGCGTCCATGGAAGCAGCTAGCCTCTCCTTCCAGGCAGCTGGCCACGGTCTGTCCAGCTGCTGAGGGCGTTACTGACCTCTAACCTTTGAGGATGCAATTTCCCTTCTTGGCAGCTCTCTGCCTGAGGTCCCTGGGCCCACACCCATGAACGTACAACATGAGCTGGTCATGGAAGCCCACTCCTGTAATCCCAGCATTGAGGAGACAGAGAAGCAAGGTCATCCTCAGCCACACAGTCAGTCTGAGGCCAGCCTGGACTAATAGGAGACTCTCTCAAAGAAATGAGGGGGGAGTTGACAGTGTTTGCTGCACAAGCCCAACAACTTGAGTTCAAATCCTGGGAACTATGCAAAAACTGGACATTAGGGTGTGTGTCTGTAACTCCCGAAATCTTGCCGAGACATGGGAAGCAGGGATGGAGGAATCGCCCAGAATCTAGCAGGCCAGTTAATCTGGAGTATGCAGCTGCACTGGTTAATTTTCGTCAACTTAGAGTCACCTGGGAAGAGGAAACCTCAACTGAGGAATTTCACGGATCAGATTGGCCTGTGGCCACTTCTGTAAGAGAAGGTCTTGACTTATGACTGATGGGAGAGAGCCCCGCCCACTGTGGGAGGCGCCACCAGGCAGGTGGGTCTGGGTTGTGTAAGAAAGCTAACTGAGGATGAGCTGGATAGCCATGCAGTGAGCAGCACTTTGTGAATTCTACTTTGATTCCCACTTGACTTCACTGACCTCTCTCAGTGACGGGCTGTGACCTAGAAGTATAAACTGAAAGAAATCCTTTTCAATGGGGTTTATGACAGTAAACCGGAAGTAAACCAGACCAGCATCCTAATAGCAAAAAGATACCCCGCTGCCTCCACAGCAAAGGCGGAAGGCTGGCGGACGCGGCATATACCCTTACTTGGAGCCCCAGAACTTTCACAGTAGAACTCCCAAAAGTTGTTCTCTGAACTGGGAAGATGTCATTGCATACATACACCTGAACTCACACATATCACACGCAAACACGAACGCACGCACATGTGCACACAAGCAGGCGCATGCACAAACACAAAAGTTACTAAAATTTTAAAAATTAAAAAGAGTACAAGGTTACCACTGCATCATTCACTCACTCAACGCATTCACTCATTCATACTCTTTCGCTAAGCACCCACTATGTGGAGTACTGTCCTCTGATAATCCAGGTGTTCCTAAGTCCCAGTGACCCCAGATAGATGGAGTCGGGGCGGGGGGGGGGGGGCTCTACATGGTAGAGTGCATTTCCACTCCCTCTGATCAGTCATGCTTCTTAATTCAATAAGGTGAGAAGGATCATAATTTGATCATATTTGTTTTGCACCAGTGCAAAAACAGAAAATGAAAGGCTGCACAGCCGTGCCGATTTACTTCATCCGACCTTGATTAAAAGAAAATTAATTGTTGCATCTCTCAGGATATCACAGGCAGCAGCCAATGGCTCTTCAGGACACCACAAAGAGAGGGAAGGAGAGCATCACTTCATGCCTTTTCTCCAGCCACTTGCAGTCAGGGACCAGGGAGCTGGGATTTAGGGGGCTCACTGCATGCAGATTGATGAGGCTGGTGGCTGATGGGAAAGACACAGGACACCTCAGGTCATCCTTTCTTTCTCACTAGCTCTGGACTGCATCCCACCCTCACCTACAGCCCAGAGAGGACTCTGAGCATTGGTACACCATCTCAGAGCCCTCCAATGAAACTCCCCCAAACCCTTGAGGGGCTCCCTTTTTCTGGAGACTGACAGGTGTCCCACAGAGGAACACCAAGAAGATGACTTTCAAAGAATCGAACCCCTTCCAGCTGCGTCCCCAGGCTGTCAACCCAGTCCAGCTCCAGAGAGAAACAGGGAAGGAGAGCTGCCCCGGGTGAGCCGGGGCGGGCGGGGTGTCACTGGGGAGAGAGCTCATGAAAAGTTAATGCCCCCTTGCAGGTTGTTGATTTTTGTTTGTTTTTCTCTTTTTGCCAGAAGAGAAGCCTCTTTCATTAGCCCAGACTGTCATTACCCAGCATTAAATTTTCATAGAGCGGGGTGGGAGGCCGGGCAAGGGGAGGCAGGCAGGGGGGCAGCCGGGGCTCTGGGCGGGCCTGTGGGGCTGAGCCCAGCTCCCCGGGGCCCCTTCCTGCACACTGCTAGTCTGAACGTAATAATTGCTTTACTCCATCAGTCAGCGTGGCTTTTTATTTTCCAAATGCTCTTTTGGGTGGCTTCTTCTGTTACCCCCATTTTATAGGCAAAAAATTGAGGCTGAGTGAGTGAGTGGTTGCACCCCGCTTCTATCAGGGCTGACATGAGTGGAAGAAGGGACCAAGTCTCTCCAACCTCATCCCGGGCAAACAGACCCAAATAGGAAGGCAGAGATTGAGAGTTTGGGAGAACAGCAGGGACCCGCAACCCCTTCGCCCCGCCCCAGGAGGCTGGTAGGCAGCTCCTGTCAACCAGGCCTCCATCCACATGCTTGCAGGCCGGGCAGGTGTCAAGGCCGTCACAATGGTGCACCTGGTGTGGGCACCAGGCCTGCCCATTCAGCAGGGAACAATCACGGCTGGGCTGCCTCTGGCACGGAGGCCTCCAGGGGCTGTGGACTGATGGGCAGTGAGCAGATGGGCCTCCGGTGTCAGGTTTCCAGCCTAGGGTGGGGAGCAGGATTTCTAGAGAGGCTGGGGGAGCAGGCAGGCCCCTCCCAGGCCCGTGGCCCCTCCTCTCCCCGCCTCTGGCCCCTGAGCAGGTGGGCAGACTGACTGCTTACCACCCCCTAGAGCAGGCCAGCGGGGACACAGGCCCAGGCTGACACTGGGCTTGCTGGGGGAGGTGCCTGTGGGCTTCTCAGCTGGGGAACCATAAGAAGACTGGACTCTAGCCACCCCTCACCCCCGCCCCATTCTAGCTACTCACAGGATCTTTTTCTATCAGTACCCCCATGCTCCGCTGTGGTGGAGGGGCAGGTAGGTCAAAGGGACTGAGAAAAGTGGTCAGTCCCTAAAAAGACCAAACACACCAGACGGGTGGGTGGTGTGGAGCCCTGCCTTGTGGGTTGCTGTTCTACTAGAATAAGGGCAGGTAACAGACGCAGCGTAGGGTGTGCCCACTGCCCACATGCCATGCATGTGGTCGTCCAGTAGCCTCTAAGAATATCACTTCACACATGAGACTCCCATGGCCTTGTGCCACCTTCATATTCGGGGAGCCAAATACAGTGTAGTAACCCATTTTGTGCCTTCGAGGGGGCTCTTAGGTGCTTGGTTTCTTCACTAGCTTATTCTTCATCCAATTCCAAAGAAAACAGGCTGACCCGGGGAGGAACATGTCCTCTGGACCCCAGTGTGTGCTCAGCCCAGCTCCATCCAGATAACGCTGAACTTGGCCTTAAGGCAAGAGATCTGTGGGAATAAAAATGAGAGATCTGGGATGGATGAGGAGAGCATCCCAGCCTCTTGTATTACAGAGGGGAAACTGAGGCCTAGAGACGTCTATGCCATCCTGTTTGCATCTGTGCGGTGGGGGGTGGGGCAGAGATGAGTGTAGGGTGCCAGTCACTGCCCTGTCAGAGATGGGTGGTGGTGAAAGCATTGTGTCCATGCCCACCAAGGCCTAAGATGGCAGTCACAGAGATCATAGGGGAAGTCTGTGTGGGAACTAACAGCCCCAGCATCCCAGACAGAGCCCTAATGGAGAGCAGTACTCAGGTGTGACGGAGCCCAGAGTAGACATGGAGACCTATGGCAGCATCCTTGAGGGAGAGGACTGTGGGCGGAGTCAAAGTGGTACCGGAAAGGGTAGCTGGTCATTTACATGCCACTGCCATAACTTCATTTTGGGGGTGATGAGATAGCATGCAGCCTGGGATGCATGATATGTGGGTTCATCCTCCCAGGAGATCTGGATTCAAACTTGGGCTCTGCCTCTTTCTAGACATTTGGATGACTGCCCCATGCCCGAGTTCAGTCACAAACAGGAAGAATAATGGTCAGAGGCCGGGCCTCGTGAGATTGGTAGGAGAACTTGGTAAGACTATACAAAAGGATTCTCTACCTGGCCTGGGCATAGGACCCAAAGTCATTGTGTAAGCAGATATGGTTATTAGTATGCGGTGAACCTTATATGGGGTATCTCACTTGCAAGAAGGGTCATAGGAGATGGGACTCAGAGTTTATACAGGTAATGTAGAGGAGGCAAGATTTGAACTCAGGTCCACCTTTATCCTGAGTTTGCTGAAGCCTATGCTATACACTGAAGGAGGAGACAGCGATAGCATAACCAGGCAGCTCTCAGGCCCCTCCAGTGTCCTACAGGCTCCAAGTGGGCTGGCAGTTTAGTGGTGGCCAGTTACCCTGTTATGGGTGTGATCATATGGCAGATAAAAGGTAAGGGAATTCCTGCTCCCTGCCTGGCTGGGTTCTCTCCCTTACCTCCTCAGCATAGCACGGCAGTGTGATATGCTCATTCTAGGAACAAAGGCAAGCCGGGCACATCCCCGCTTCCTGGTGATGTTGATTATCTAATTCACTACTCCTCAATTACTGCTTCCTGAGGGAGGCATTATCCCAGAGCACCTCCTGCCTAACCGAGAGTCTGGCATGGCTGCTTGTGGTGGGCTCTCCTCCATCAGGAAAGCCCATAGCAAACTAGGTCAGGGTCTGACCACCAGCCCCCTTGGGCAGCCTTCAGGAAGACAGGGCTTTCTCAGGATCTGAGCCTGACCTCCTAGGGACCTGGATGAGACAGACACAAGCACACAGGCTCTTCCATAGTCAAGGATAAGTGTGAACAGGCATGTTTCATATATGGGAGTGTACAAATCGATATGTGTAAGGGTAAAAATGTATATACGTTAATATGTGTGTGTAAGAGTGTGCACAATGCTGAGTCTGTACAATGAGTCTCAAAGCACACACGTAGGTCAGGAATGCAAACAAGTGTGTAAATGACTGTGCAGGTAATAGATGTGTGATCATTCCTGCATGTATGAGTGTGTGTCGTGCTGAACATGAGTGGGAGAGAGGGTATAAACAAAGCTAGCTGAGGCTGGGGCAGGTTAAGGAGGACTCCCTCACTCCCAAGCACGAAAGCCTGTAGGGACTGGTAGTTCAAAGAGGGCTTGGGGATGCGTGATGTCCTGGCTATGCAGGCCTCAAAGCTCCCTCCTTCCTGTCAAAGGGAAGAGATCACCAGGGCAGGTGGTCCCTGCTGGTTGCAGATGCAAAAAGACTCGGTGCTGATTTGCATCTTTCATTTGCATACATTTCCATAGGGCCTACTGATTGGTTATTTGAAAGCCTCCCAAGATTAGTTATTTCAAAGCCTCGCAAACCCTGTCTGTTTGCAATGGCTTTGCCTGGGAAAAAAAGTAAATAAAAAGTTCATGATTGGGCTCTGCCTTCCTGAAAGCTGAGGCTAGCCCCTAAGGAATCTAAGCCACTGGGAAGTAGACCCTTCCATACTGCCCCCCAACAGACAACAGTTCTGAGGTCTCACCTGACCTCAAGAAGGTTCTGGTTGTCTTATGCCAATTATGAACACGGTGAGGAGAGAAAGATCAGGTACCAGCTGCCCAGGCTTCTCAAATGTTCAGGCTGTGGCTACCTAGCACTTGTGTGGAATAGCCTGGATTCCTAGGCCAGTGGTCAACCCTGAAGGTGGCTAAGGAAGCTGAGGGGCTGCGAGCCTGCCCACTGCTACCTGCTCTCTCTCAGCCTTCCCTGCGCCCGGCTGTCACCACTGACAAGGTTCCAGAGGCTTGATCTGCCCTCCTTACACCAGGGCTCGCTGGCGATACACCTTGGGATATATAGACCTCTGTAGGTTCTTTGCATTCCCAGCCACCTAAAGGGAAGGCAGAAAGGTCCCACAGAGGAAAAAGCCTGAGGTTCCCAGCAAAACGGTGTATGTGTGCGTGTGTGTGTGTGTGTGTGTGTGTGTGTGTGTGTCAATGTGTCTATGTTTGTGCACAACAGTCTAAGGTACATTCATTTTGTGAAATGCATGCCAATCTGTGGAACACAAGAAAAGAGATACTTTTAGCATAGAACAACATGGATCTACTGGTCTGTGCCCAGGTGTGAATCAGTGTATTATGAAGACATCCACAAGTGTGAAGAAAACCATTTTCAAGGTGAAAATCCTCAATTCACACTTTGTATTTGCCTGGACATTAATGACCTCATTTTCTCCCAGAGTGAAAAGTAGCCACAGCTGAGCAATGACAAGGCCTTTGAATTTTGCTTTCCATATATAATATACATGTATGTATATAAAAATTAGGTGTTTGTATGTCTGTGTGGCACTTGTATACCCAGGCTCATTGACTACAAACCTACCTGTACTAACACTCAAGGTTACTGCGATCACACTGCGTGTCCACATGTACTATGTGCCAGGTGATTATTTGTGGCTGGTGTTTGAATCATGAGCAACACAGGAAACTAAGCACAAAACCAAATTGAGACAGGACTTGGCATGTAAGCACTAACAAGTCATGCATCTGTGTGTCCGGGACTGTCTGCACACGAGTGAGTACATGAGGCATTCGTGACCATGTGCAGTAGGTATGTGGACAGCCTCAAGTGTGTTTGCATATCAGGAGTTGGGGAGATGTTTAGTAATTAAATTCCTTTTCATGCTTTGCACCTGTCTCCTGAAAGCCAAGAGAACAGACGTCAAACGGGACAAGGGCTGGATTGAATACAGCCAATTCTGAAATATTTATTAGCTTGTGATTCCACTCAATGGAGGAGAAGGAATACCAGCTAATCCATCCCGCAGCGCTCACAGCAGGAACATTTCTCAGCAGGCACTTCTTAGATTTCAATGACTGCTCACTCTGTCCAAAAATGGGAGCATTTTCATCTGGCCCACGTGGGGTTCCCCAGAATGACGGCTAAGGATTCACAAGGCAGGCAGGGGCCAAACCTGAGAACCTCTGGCCCCCGTTGCCCATTCCTGGGGCCACAAAAGTCTCTCCTCCTCAGACAAAGACTGAAGTATGAGTGAGTAGCTAAGGGAGCTTGGATCAGCTACCATCCTGTGTTCTGGGCACCGGAAGCAGCTCTTTCTTTATATTCTGGTCCCAAGTCTCACGCCAAGCTGAAGAGGAGCAGGAGATATGGCTCAGACCCAAGTTCAGCCCCCAGGACCCATACGGTGGAAAGGAGTTGCATGTTGCCCTCTGACCTCCACATATGCACACACATAGACCTACACACTAAATAAGTTTTTTAAAGTGCAATAGATGCTATGCATTATCCTGCTCAATAGATAGGAAACTGGGTTTTCAAAAGCATTTAATACAGTGGTTCTCAGCCTTGCTAATATGTTTTAATACAGTTCCACAAGTTGTGGTGACCCCCAACCATAAAATTATTTTCATTACTGCCTCATAACTAATTTTACTGCTGTTATGAGTTGTAATGTAAATATCTGATCTTTCCGATGGTCTTAGGTGACCCCTGTGAAAGGGGTTGCAACCCACAGATTGAGAACCGCTGATTTAATAGCCCAGGAAACTGAGAGCAATGAGGTAGGGCCATTTGGTTCAAAGTCAAAAGCCTTAGGCCTTCAAGGGCTTGATAGTGGAAACAAAATTTCACTGGGTCAGGAATGTGTATCTCTCACATCCAAATTCTCAACCACTGACCCAAAGCAGGGCCCGGAAGACCTTCATGCGGCTTTCTAGACATTTGGCTACAGTGTGTCCAAATGTCTTTTCCTTCAGATTTCTTCTTTTTGGGATTCATTCAAGCTTTCAGTTTTCAACAAAATGGACAGGGAGCCACTGGCCTCCTGCCTCTGAGGTTTTTTTTTGTTTTGTTTTGTTTTTTTTTTCTTTTAATTTGGGAGGGTATCCTAAGTTTATTTTTTATGTTCTTGTACATGTATGTGCATGCACACGAAAACCTGAGGTCAGTCTTGGGTGTTATTCCTCAGTCACCATCCCATTTTGCTTTTACAAGGCAGGCCTCACCAATTAGACTACACTTGGGGGTCAATGAGCTCCAGGGATCCACCTGTCTATCCCGCCCCATTGCTGGGTGACCAGCTGTTCTTGTTTTTGCTTGTTTTGGGGGGGTTCAATTTTGATTTTTTATTATTGTTATTGTGGTTGTGGTTGAGACAAGATCTTACCATGTAGCCCACGCTGTCCTGGAACTCACTGTGTAGACCAGGCTGGCCTTGAACTCCCAGAGCTGGGACTAAAGGTGTGCCACTAGGCCTGCTGTGTGCACCGTGTTTTTAATGTAAATGCTAGGGACTGAACTCAGGTTCTCACACTTGCAAAGCAGCCATTTTTCTGATCAAGGTACTGCCTCCTCCTCCTCCTCCTTCCCCCTCCTCCTCCTCCTCCTTCCCCCTCCTCCTCCTCCTTTGTCCTCATGCTTTTCTTCTGTTGTCTTCTTTTTCTTATTTTCTCCCCTCCTCCTCCTCCTGATGTTTTTTTAAAGCAAAATGTCCTGTTAGCCAGGCTGGCCTCCAAACATACTATTATTTCTCAAATATGTTTTCTATTCCACATTTTCATCTAGAATTTCATCTAGAAGTTATGCATGTGGGAGACCCCTGAAGCCGCCCTGTGGGTTGCTGGGGCCCTGGTACATTTTATGGGCTGTTTTTGTTGTTGCTGTTATTTTGGAGAAGGGGATACCTGCACCTATGTGGTACCCATGCCTGTGTTTGCTCATTTGTAGGTCAGGGAAGGACCCAGCTATCTTCCCATTGCTCTGACTTAATGCCTTGAGACAGAGCCTCTCACCAAAAACATCCATAGCGATGCCTGGCATCTTGGAAAGATGTCTTTTGTTATATTATTTTTTAATTGTGTGTGTATGAGAGTCTGTGTTTGTGTGTGTGTATGTGTGTAGGTGTGAGTATGAGTGCATGCCTACCTCTCTATCTCTGTGTATGTCTAGGTATTTCTATATGTGTATGTATGTTTGTGTCTGTGCCTGTCTGTGTATGTGTGTGTGCCTCTCTCTTTCTCTGTGTGTGTGTGTATGTGTGTGTGCCTCTCTCTTTCTCTCTGTGTGTGTGTGTGTGTGTGCCTCTCTCTTTCTCTGTGTGTGTGTGTATGTGTGTGTGCCTCTCTCTTTCTCTGTGTGTGTGTGTATGTGTGTGTGTCTCTCTCTTTCTCTGTGTGTGTGTGTGTGTGTGTGTGCCTCTCTCTTTCTCTCTGTGTGTGTGTGTGTGTGTGTGCCTCTCTCTTTCTCTCTGTGTGTGTGCGCGCGCGTCTATGTGCCTGTACATTAGAAGTCCAGGAGAGTTGTGAGCCACCCGACATGTCTTCTGGAAACAGAACTGCAGTAAATGCCCTTGACAGCCGACCCATTTCCAGTCCCAGGGTTCTGGGGTTTCAGGCTCAGGTCTTCATGTTCCCAAGAACGAGTACTTTTGCCCTTTGTGCATCACTCCAGCCTGTGCTGACACCAGCCTTTTGTTGTGCTTTGGTTCCTTTTGTCACTGTGGTTTTAAGGTCTCTGATATTTCCTTCTGTGCTGCTAACCAACTGATAATCCATCCAGTGTGCATGTCATTCCAAATGTTGACTCCATGCATCCTCTGAAATCTTGAGTCTTTTATTTCAGTACTGGAGAGGGAAGCCAAATCCTACACATGCTAGACACATTCTCCACCTCAGAGCAACAGATCCAGCCCCTGTTGTTATTGTTTTAAATTAATGAATCGAATATGTGTGTTGTTTATGTGTGTGTATGTGTTTGTGCACACACACATGTGGAGACCAGAGGTCGACATCGGGGTCTTTCTAAATCACTCTCCACCTTATTTCTGAGACAGGTTTTTTATGAACCTGGGGCTCAGATTCAGTCAGATAGCTAAGTAGTGTCAAGAACCCTGCTGTCTCCACATCCCCGTCACTATGGTTATAGGGTCACATCGCCACAACTGTCCTCTTACAGGGTGCTGACGGGCCAAACTTAGGGTCTCATGCTTGGGAAACCAGCACTTTATTTACTGAGCTTTCTCTCCAGTCCCAGTCTTTGTATTTAACACACAGAAAGAGAGACTGGATACACACACACACACACACACACACACACACACACACACACACGTGCAGTGGGGTAGAGGTCATGTGTATGCAGGTTTGTATGCATATGCAGGCATATGTGTGGCAGCCAAAGGTTGATGTTGGGTGTCTTAACATTTCTATTCCTTCCACCTTCCTGAATATGAAGGGCATGATGTCCTTGTCTGCTAACTCTACCATTTGTGACATTTCTGGGACTTTCTCTACTGATGATTTTTCTCTTAGATATGAGTCATGTTTTCCTCCTTTGCTTACCTGGTAACTTTTATCGAATTTAGGACATTTTCTTTTAAAAATAAACTTTTATTTTGGAATAATTTTAAATTTACATAAATGTTTCAGAAATAGTATAGATAATTCCCACACACCTAATCCAGTGTTCCCCATTGCTCGTATGGCATGTCACTACAGAACATTTGTCAAAACTCCAGAAACTCACACTGACTCCTCAAACTAGCTCCAAACTTGGGAGTAACCAATTTTTTTCATTACTTTCCTCCTCTTATCCCCAGATCTAATGTGGAACATCCCATTGCATTTTGTTGTCATGGCTCCCTGGTGTCCCCTGGTCTGTGACAATGTCTCAGTCTCTTCTCATTGTTCTCAACTGTGCTGATTTTCATCTTTGCCATGCTAGAATCCCCTGGGAAGGGAAAAGCTCAATGGAGGAAATGCCAAGGTCACACCGACCCGTGGTCATGTTTGTGTGGGATTGTCTTGATCATTCACTGATGCAGGAGAGCCCAGCCCACTGTGGGTAGCACCATACCTAGGCAGATGCTCTCAGGTTGTAAGATATCTAGGCTGGGTGTTAGTTGCACGCCTTTCATCCCAGCACTAGGGAGGCTGAAGCAGACAGATCTCTATGAATTTGAGACCAGTTTGGTCTCAATTAAGTTCAAGGCCAGCCATAGATACACAGAGAAGCCCTATATCAAAGAGAAGAGAAAGGCATGAGCCTGAGAGAGAGTCAGCAAACAGTGTGCCTTCAGATTCCTGCCTAGGCTTTCTACCCTACTCCCCTCGATGACAGACTACAACTTGGAAGTGAAAACCAAACAAACCTTCCAAGTGTTTTATCAGAAAGGAAACTAGGTCCATCACCTTCACATTCTTCAGGAGTCTTAGCCAGCTGTCCCAGAGGATGTTCCCGGTCTGGGTTTGGCCCCTGTTTGTCTCATGATCAGATTGACCCACAAAGGTGAATGCCCCTCCTCACTGCATCATACCCTGTCTGGTGGCTTCACCAGTGAAATGGGCCTAAGGCTCAATTTCATGCTGCTGCTGTGACTTTCCAGCAGAATTGCTGTTTTCCCCTTTTTTCCCCCCTCTTCGGAAGTAGGTCAAAGAGTATAGCTCACACCCAGGGGGATGTGGACTAAACTGCACCTCTTCTGGGGTGTCCCTACATGGATTGCTGAAAGCTATTTTGGAAGAAAATTTTACCTCTTTTCCTCTGTGTCATCTATGGGTTTGTGCAGTTCATTTTTCACTTTGCATTAGGGCATTCTCTCCCAGGGTCTAACCCAGCACACCACATTGAGCCGGGCACAGTGACACATGTCTAGAATCCTAGCACTCAGGGTAGAGGTGCAGAGTCAAGAGTTCAAGGTTATCCTGGGCTATATGGCTAATTGAAGTCTAGCCTGGGCTACATAAGACCCTGTCTTGTTTCCATGTCTCTTCTGTATCCTCTGGCCTGTGATCATTTTTGGGTTTCTTATTTTTTATGACCCATGCTAAGAAGTCATGAACAACTTTTGTTGGATTTAGAGTATTTTGAAAAATAATCTTTTTTATTTTGGGATAATGTTTAAATAAGATATCACTTTCCATCCAAATTGTTACAGCTTGGGTCAGAGAATGCTCCAGCAGGATGGTTCCTGCATCTGTTTGGTAAAGCCCTGTCTAGTTAGGTATGTGCCTGGTCTGATGTGTTCTCTGCTCAGGCCCTGTAACTTGTCATGTCTCCATTTTTCAGGCAATGAAATTTGAAACTAACATATGGAGAGGGATGCTTGTGGCGAGCAGGGTGTCTGCAACACAGCCCTACAATAGATGTAACAACCTATGTGTACAGCATATCTGCAATGCTTTCTGTACTCATCCATATAAACCTGAGTTTATTCTGTTACATTTAACCTAAATGTCATTATGACCATCCCTCTGCATCTGCAGGCTCCTTCCACAAGAAATCTAGCCTCACCAGGAACTATTCACTTTCTTGTTCAACCAACATTAATTTTATTTTTGAGATAGGGTCTCTTGTGGTCCATGCTGGCCTCAGACACTATATAGTCAAGAATGTCCTTGAACTCCTAACTCTCTGCCTTCCAAGTGCAAGGGCTCCAGGCATGTGTCAATCACCACGTTTGGGTTATGTGGTACTGGGAATGGAAGTCAGGGCTTCATCTGCTCAAGGCATTCTTTACAGCTATGTGCCCAGCCCTTCAGCCAAAATTTAAAACTGTGCACTGTGGGATGCTGGATTTGGTTGTAGTCTTCTGACTATTTCTGACTTTGTCCAGGTGTGGCTATGATATTTGCTATAGATTCGCCCTTGCCAAGACTTGCATTGAAAGTCTGCTGGCATTAGCTCAGAATGGCCTCAGTCTAGGAGTAATCCAGGCAGTACCCTTGAGGGCTTTCCCCAGTGCCCCATGCAGTAGAGGTCCTTTCCTGTCTAGCTAGACCCACAGGTCTCTCTGCTGGCTCTTTTGGAGCCTCCTTCCTCCTCAAGAATTTTCCTCCACTAATTTCCCTTGCGCTTCCTCCCTGAACTCCATGATCTATCTCAATCCAGGGAGGTTAACAACCTCCATTCTGCCTTCTTCCTTTTCCTTGCTCTGGCCCAGTGAGTCGCCAAGCAGTAAGCTGATGGAATCACTGGGCTGTTCGTCTTCATTTTTCTTCGCTTAGGAACCATCATTCTGTGCAGCCTGTGGTCTTACTATCAGCAAAGCATCATTCTGTGGCTTTTTGCTTCCCATACTTGGAGAGTAAGGGAGTAAATTTGGTCTCATTATTATCATGCATCCAGAGGCAGAAGTGTAAACACTATTCTATATGCCCAGTGTATCAGTTAATTTTGTCTTACAGCTGTGCCAAAATGCCTGGCAGGATCTATTTAAAGCAGGGTTTATCTGAGCTCACAGTTTGTGAGGACATAGTCCACGACAGCAGAGACAGCGAGACAGCGCATGGAGACAGGAGCCTGAGGCAGTTGGTCACATTGTATCTGCAGTGAGGAGGTAGAGAAGCATGCTGGGACACAGCTCACCTTTTTTTTCAGTCCAGGATTCCAGATTTTAGAATGGTGCCTCCCACAGCTGGGGTTGGTCTTTCTATCTCAGTTACCATAAATTTTCTATCCCAATTAACCCAATCTAAAAACTCCCTCACAGACATGCCCCCAGAGGTTTGTCTGTAAGGGGATTCTAGAGCTTAACTTAACAATAGTAACTACCACACTCAGAAAATAAACAGATAAAGAATAAACAGACACAAAGTTTCTGCCCCATGAAACCTCTCTAATGCAGGGGTCAGTCACATGCAGAATTTGCAGGCCACAGACGCTGGCAAACAGCAAGGTTTAAATACAGAGACTGTATGTGCAAGGAGGCCTCTACGAGTGATTTGGGATCATCTGAGCTGTCAGTAGAGCAGAGCAAAGCAACAAGAATTTCATACAGTCTCTCTCACTTTTATTCAACTCAGCTATTTGGAGGCGAAAGCAGTCTCCATCAACAGATAATTAAACAGCATGGATGTGCTCTAATAAAACTTTATTCATAAATATTGAAATATAGATTTTATATTTTAATAGATTACAAAATTATTTTTAAAAAATTGTGTGTGCACGTGTGTGTATGTGTGCGTGTGTGTGGTATGTGCATGCAGTACCCATGGAAGCCAGTAGAGGCATCAGATCCCTTGGATTGAAGTTATGCACAGTTGTGAGCTGCCTGGTGTGGGTGTTGGGATCCAAACTCTGATCCTCTGCAAAAGCAGCACATGCTCCTAACCACTGAGTCATCTCTCCAGTTCCACAAAATTTTTGAGGGGACACAATCTTGCTCCTGCATCCCCCCCCCCCCCCCGCTCCTGCAGCAAGTGATGAGTCTCTTCAAGCCATGAACTACCATAGTTCTGCTGCTCTTCTTCGTTTCCTTCTCATATTGATCGTCATCTTGTGTGGCTTGTTGTCCAGTATCTGAAGAACATTGCTTTACAGGGTTTGCTCCAGTTTCTTGGTATCAAGAGAGAAGGTAAATCTGATCCATAATGGCCAAATGAATTGAGCTGGGGGCTCCCAGCCTCCAGGTTAGTGAGAGAGAAGGTAACGAGCATACGTAAACTGTAATTCAGACAATATTAGACACCAAGAGGAAGACAGAACAAGTGAGAAAGGGGACTGGTGGAAACGTTAGACAACAGCCTACGGGAAAGCCTCTGATGAGATTTGTGTCAAACTTGAAGCAGGGGCCTAGGGACAAAGGCTCAGTCTTTAAATTTCTTAACTTGCAGACAGGAGAATCTCAGTTTGAGTCCCAGAACTCATGTTTTAAGAAGACAAAAGCCGGGTGTGGTGGTGGGCACCTGTAATTCCGGTTCTGAGGACATGGAGATGGGTGGATCCCCTGGATCTGCTGGCTAGCATCACCTACTTGGTGAGCTTCAAGTCAGTGAGAAACCTTGTCTCAAAGACACAAGGCCGAGGAAGACACAGAAATGTCACCCAAGGTGGTCCTCTGGTTTCTAGGTATGAAAGCACACACATATGTATATGCACAAACACATCATATACATATATATGTATATAGAGAGACACAGACACACACACATGTAATACACACATACATGCACATACACACAGACCCACACATACATATATGCACACATACACAAACATACACACTCATATACACATATACACACACAAGCTCACATGCACACATACACACTCACATATATACACACAGAGAGACAGACACACACAAATCTAAAGAAGGTGCAAGAATGAACTACATGTCACAGTTACAGGCTTCTTTACCACTTTTCTTGAATCTGTCACCTATCAGAGTAAGGTCCTTGAGAACAGGGATTTGTCCTAAGCCCTGAAACATCACTTGACACGAAGACAGTGACTAGCAAGATAGGCAGATAGATAGACACATAGATACACACATATACATTATATATAATTATATATACATTTTATACATTTATATATAATTAGTACATTATATATAAATTACCATATATAATATTGCTACATATGCATACATATATGCACATATATGCACACATATGTGTATATATTAGTTGGTACTTGGCTGACAAGGTGAGTCCCTGAGTGACGGTGTCATTGGTAGAGCCTGATTTAGATCCCCAGCACCTTCTCTTTTGAGCCTAAGTTTCCATGTTGGTCAACAGAGGATGTCTTGTGGCCCTGATTGTGGGTTGTTTGGTGGACAGTGCTGGACACAGTGGCCAGTCCCAGTGGGCCAAGGCTGGAAGGCAGCAGGGACACCTTCTTCAGAGCTCTGAGCTCAGAGGAGCACACTGCCAGAATGTGGCATGGTTGTTGCCATTATTTTTGTCCTGTTGCCCTCAAGATTGTTCTGAGCCTCAAACACTCATAGGTATCAAAGTGAGCTCCTTATGCATCTCCAGCCGGTGTGTGTGTGTGCACTCGTGAGTGTGCACTCAAGCATGTCATGGCACATGTGTTAGAGGTCAAATGACAGCTTGCTCAATCAGTTCTCCCTTCCACCATGCCTGTTCATCCTCTTTCTATCCACATATTGCACTCAAATCTTCAGGTTTCGAGGCAAGCACCTTTACTGATTGAGCTCTCTTGCTGACCCCCAACCTTGGTGATTTTTGAGACAAAGGTCTCCCCCTGGCCTAGGGATCTGTATAACATTAGGAATGCAGATTCTGAAAGATCCAGGAATTCTCCTTTCTCTGTCTCCACAGCACCTAGTTTACAGGAGGGTACAACCACACCAGCCTTTTTACATGGGCTCTGGATCTTCATGCTTACACAAAAGCATTTTACTGATGGGGCTACTCCCCTGCCCTTGTGGAACTTATTCCAATAATAATGCTGCAGATTTGTACAGAACCCAGAGACACACAGAAAATCCATATTCTACCTCTGAACTACATTCTTAATCTGCATTTGTATTTTTATTCCATTTCTTCTTAAGGGTAGAGAGAAAGTGGCCATCACCCTTGCCCCCGATCAACATTTGTCCAGAGCATGGAAGACACTAATCTAATCACTCAGCTATTGAGGGTACAAGTTTTCATTCAAGAGTGCCTACAGTCCCTAAAGAGCCCACTGAGACGTCCTAGCCTACTGGCCAAAATGTTGTTCCTATCTCCAATCTTGCTATGTCAAATCCAAAAGAGGCCCCAGCATACAAGAAAGAGACAAGCCAAGTGTGGGTGTGGCCAGTGTGATCTGATACTATTGCATTTGGGGTCCAGCTGTTGGCCACCTCTTGGGATAGACTGTTAAAGCTTTAAAGGGCCTTAATCAGATTTGGAGAGGAAACTCAGTGGTTAAAACCTCTGGTTGTTCTTCCAGAGGACTCAAGTTAAGTTCCCAGTACCTTCTTGGCCATTTTCAACCATCTGTAACTTCAGTTCCAGAGGATCTGATGCCTCCTTCTGGTCTCTGCTGGCACCAGGCACTTACATGGTGCATATATATGCATGCAGCTGGCTAAAATATGCATACACATAAAATAAAAAAAAATTAAAAATTAAAGAGAGAGGACAGATCTTCTTTTTTTTTTAACACTTTTATTTATTTATTTGCCTTGGTGTTTGCCTGAAACTACAGACAGTTGTTAGCTGCCATGTGGGTGCTGGGAATTGAACCCAGGTCCTCTGGAAGAGCAGACGGTGCTCTTAATCACTGAGCCATCTCTCCAGCCCCAGGACAGATCTTCTTAAGCTGGTTAGAAATCTTTAGGTCCTTGTAATACTGGATGGGGAGTCCTCAGTTTACAAGTGGACTACTTATAAGGCTTTGCATTGCCACGGGTCATGTCCACTTGGAGAGTATGAGCCCCATACTGATCCTGGACAGGTCATCCTAGCACCCAGGCCAGGTGCTGCATAAACGACAACTCCCTCAAGCTTCCCTGAACCAGAGCCCCAACCCGTCCAAATTTCCTCAAACTCAGTCCTTCTGGCTCAAGGTCTATTTGCTTCTATCCTCATCTTGATCGTCACAAAGCATCAACAACTGAATTGTGACCTTGATGGTTCACTGTGGACATGATCAGGCTCCCCCACCTTCCTGCCTAGAGCCACTGAGATCGATTTGATCACCATTATGGCAGCTGTCGTCAAGATCACCACCACACCCTTGGTCACCATGAGCAAGCAGATGGACAGGTTTACTGCTGGTTTCACTCACAGATAGCCAAGTAACCACCATGAACATTACTGACATTATCATTGTTATCATCACCACCACAACAATCATCACCATGCTCTCCACCTCCATCACCACAGCCATCACCATGCTATCCATCTCCATCACCACAGCCATCACCATGCTCTCCTCCTCCATCACCACAGCCATCACCATGCTCTCCTCCTCCATCACCACAACCATCACCATGCTCACCACCTCCATCACCACAATCATCACGATGCTCTCCACCTCCATCACCACAGCCATCATTGCCATGCTCTCCACCTCCATCACCACAATCATCAACATGCTCTCCACCTCCATCACCACAGCCATCATTGCCATGCTCTCCACCTCCATCACCACAATCATCACCATGCTCTCCCCCTCCATCACCACAGCCATCAACATGCTCTCCACCTCCATCACCACAGCCATCATTGCCATGCTCTCCACCTCCATCACCACAATCATCAACATGCTCTCCACCTCCATCACCACAGCCATCATTGCCATGCTCTCC